>WNYA01000765.1:21558-91240 GCA_019512145.1 Engystomops pustulosus | reverse complement strand
ATATGGACACAGCACAGTACTACTCCTCCTATCCTGTATATATGGACACAGCACAGTACTACTACTCCTATCCTGTATATATGGGCACAGCACAGTACTACTACTCCTATCCTGTATATATGGGCACAGCACAGTACTACTACTCCTATCCTGTATATATAAGCACCATACAATTCTAGGGAACACTACAGAAAGCTAGATAATGGGGAACTTTAATGGAAAACTGTCATAGGCGTTGTGCCATATATACAGCCTGCTTTCCTGGCACATGAGTCATTTCTAGGTAGACTCCTCAGCGCTGTTATTCTCCTGGTTGATGAATGGAATCCAGGAGACAGTGGAGACTGACACTCAGGTAGGACATGACATGTGACCATTGCCGGTGTCGGTTATAAAGCCTATGATGGGCACAGATGGGGCGATGGCGTCACCTACAAAATACCACCTGGCCATGTATGGGTACTGCCCCTCTATAGATCCCTGCACCTCTATAGCTCCACTCACTGGCCATGTATGGGTACTGCCCCTCTATAGATCCACTCACTGGCCATGTATGGGTACTGCCCCTCTATAGATCCACTCACTGGCCATGTATGGGTACTGCCCCTCTATAGATCCACTCACTGGCCATGTATGGGTACTGCCCCTCTATAGATCCCTGCACCTCTATAGCTCCACTCACTGGCCATGTATGGGTACTGCCCCTCTATAGATCCACTCACTGGCCATGTGTGGGTACTGCCCCTCAATAGATCCACTCACTGGCCATGTATGGGTACTGCCCCTCTATAGATCCACTCACTGGCCATGTATGGGCACTGCCCCTCTATAGATCCCTGCACCTCTATAGCTCCACTCACTGGCCATGTATGGGTACTGCCCCTCTATAGATCCACTCACTAGCCATGTGTGGGTACTGCCCCTCTATAGATCCCTGCACCTCTATAGCTCCACTCACTGGCCATGTATGGGTACTGCACCTCTATAGATCCACTCACTGGCCATGTATGGGTACTGCACCTTTATAGATCCCCTCACTGGCCATGTATGGGTACTGCACCTCTATAGATCCCTGCACCTATATAGATCCATCCCCTGTCTGTATTCTGCTGCCCAAGCTATCACCATACACCAGATTGATGTGGGTTCCTCCACCCATCCTATACCTCTGACGTATCCTCAGTAAAGGTCATCACCTCTGACCCCTTTAAGGTCCAGTTGGATACCTGTCACCCCAGCAGCCACAATGCCTTACACTCTGATTCTCATAGACCAGTGATGGTGAACCTTTTAGAGACCGAGTGCCCAAACTAAATCAAAAATCCACTTATTTACTCTGATGTGCCAACATGGCATTTTAAGCAGTAACTTATTGCTACCTGTTCTTCCACATCTTTTAATCGTATCGACCCCCTGAGGTCACCAATACAGTTGAAAGAAGAAGGGCAAATTCAGACTCTCATTGTAGCTTCTCACCAGGGTCTCTGTACAGGAAGAATGGTGGGTCCAGTGGATGTGCTCCAAAGATAATGCAGTTTTGTCAACACCTTCTCACTTTTCCAGCGCAGGAAGATTTGGTGGATTTGATCCGATTTGGTGAACTCTGTGCTGGAGCAATGGCCTGAGTGCCCACAGAAAGGGCTCTGAGTGCCACCTCTGGCACCCGTGCCATAGGTTCGCCACCACTGTCATAGGATAATGAAGGGTAATTGCAGCCTCTGTCGCCCTCTGTTGGTTGTTTTCAAAATTTCTACTTACATCAATTAAAGGGAACCTGTCACCAGGAGACCCATTTTTAGCACTTCCCCAGTCCGCACAGAGCATAGTACATACACTGCCAAAGTGTTCTGTATAAAAAATTGGTTTTACAGAAAAAAAGATGTTATAGTGTACCTTTCATTAGCATCTGCTGTGTGACTAGGCACTATCTATCTATCTATCTATCTATCTATCTATCTATCTATCTATCATCTATCTATCTATCTATCTATCTATCTATCTATCTATCTCATATCTATCTATCTATCTATCTCCTATCTATCTATCTATCTATCTATCTATCTATCTATCTATCTATCTATCAATCATCTATCTATCTATCTCCTATCTATCTATCTATCTATCTATCTATCTCATATCTATCTCATATCTACATACCTCCCAAGATAAGTGAAGAACAGGGGAGGAGGTCCCATGGATAAAAGAAGAACAAGGCAAGAGGTCCCATGGATAAGTGAAGAACAGGGGAAGAGGTCCCACGGATAAGTGAAGAACGAGTGGCAGCACTCCCAGGAATAATGCAAACATTGTATGTTTCTCCATGTGGAAATATAGATACAGGAAGATAAATAGATCAATAGATTGATAGATTCTGGAAAGATCTATAGATAGATACCTTAAATCATGAAGTTCCTGTGTAAGTCCCTCTCCATCTTTCCTCCTGTTGTCTCTATCTACTCACTAGACTGGATGGGTCATAGTTTATAGAATGTTCTGTGTCTCTCGGAGGTCGGAGTTTATGTAGCGAGGAGATGGATACCTGTATGGGCAGGCGGTCAGTGCGCAGGAGGCTGAACAGCTGTACTGCTCCGGAGGTGCCCCATAAAACACACACATGAAGGCTTATTAAATTCTCTCTGGTGGAGGCTCTGGGGAGGAGGAACCAACAGGATGAGACGGACAGAGAGAACAAGGATTCTGTGTTCCTTTATTAGTTTATTAATTCAATATTAGCACTAGCATGTTTTATGACAACAGGTAAAGATATGACAAGATGCAGATCCTCATTCATATCCTGTAGATCTTTATTTTATATAAAAGTAAAAAAACATAACACAAACCAAACATAATATACAATATATACAAAATATACATACAATAACTTACCTGCTGGTCCAGCCCCATTCACACCTAGCAAAAACAATAACTTACAACACGCCAAAATGAATAAACACCGATTACCACAACCCCCACCCAACGGATTATTACATCCTAAACCAAAACGACAATCCACACCCCCAAATAAACATTCAACGATTAATGCAGTTTTGAAACACCTTCTCACTTTTTCCAGCGCAGGAATGATTTGGTGGATTGATCCGATTTGGAAACTCTGGGCGAGCAGAGCAATGGCACCCCGAGTGACCCACAGAAAGGGCTCTGGTGCCAACCTCGGCACCGTGCATAGGTTCGCCACCACTGTCATAGGAATAATGAAGGGTAATTGCCGCCTCTGTCGCCCTATGTTGGTTGTTTCAAAATTCTACTTACATACAATTAAAGGGGAACCCTGTCACCCGGGAGACCAATTTTTAGCACTTCCCCAGTCCGCACAGAGATAGTGCTACACTGCGAAAGTGTTCTGTATAAAAAAAGGGGGGGACAGAAAAAAAGAGGGGAGAGGGGAGCCGGGCCTAGCAGCGGCGGGTGGGACGAGGCACGAGCGAGCGAGCGAGCGAGCGAGCGAGCAGGCGAGCGAAAAAAGGGGCGAAGGCGAGCGAGCAAGCGGAAGCGAGTCGAGCGAAGCGAGCGAGCTAGGCGAAGTAGCGAGCGAGCGATCGAGCCGAGCTAGCGACGAGTCGAGCGAGCTGATCGTAGCAAGAAGCGATGTCGAGCGAGCGCCGAGCGAGCGATCTATCTAGCGATGCTTCTATCTATGCTATCTATGATCTAGCTCAGAGCTATCTCTATACTACAGACCTCCCACAATTTGTGAAAGGGAAAGCGGGACATTCCCCTAAGCCCCCCCCCCAAATCACTCCCTGGCCACACGCCCCAAATTTTCATTGTAGCCATATTATAATAATAAAAAAACATCATCTCAATAAAAAAAGAAAAAAATAATTTTCCCTCATGGGGATTTGAACCAGACCAACTGCAGGTGTACATGTACCAATAATGTCACAGTGGCTCAATCAACTGAGCTACAACAACTGTGATTATCTTAGGTATAGGAATTTTTTTGGTAACTAAGAACTATGACTTATATACGCATTGGTATAGAGGGAGGGAGCTTCTCAGATTATTGTAATTATTGAGACGATTATTATTAGTATGGAGTAGGATTATGAGTATTATGAGTGAGATGGATATGATAGTGGTACGAGTATGAAAGAATCATATGCTCCCAGAATAAGAAAAAAGGATAACATGATAAAATAATAATAGTTTCAATAATTAACATAAATAACTCTGAGAAGGTCCCTCTCTATATATCAGGTGCATTAGTCTGTGTCACAGTCGTAAACATGGCAGATAAACACTTCTTAGTTAGCAGAAATACTCAGACTGGATCACTGGGCTTATAGCTCAGTTGGTTAAGGCTCATTGTCTGCAGCAGTTGCAGAGGGGTCCCAGGGCAAAAAGGTATTTAATTTAATTATATAAAAGAGCTTGGGTATGCGGGAAGCCCTGGAGACCATAATATGACAGATACTGATCGAAGCTGATGACGTGGTCCATGCTCTCTCCGCTAAGTCCGACACTTCGTGAAAAGGATATCCCTGCCTGATGTCTGCTGGGGGAAACCCTTAGGAGAGCAGTGACAATATATGGAGAGATGCTGATCTGACATGAGACGTGGTCCCTGCTATCTCCGCTAAGCCGAACACTTTCTCTGAAAAAGGATTCCCTCCCGATGTCTGCTAGGGTCCCGCCTTCCCTGTGAACTACTAATTTCACATTCCTCCTTTCCTTATTTATCCCCTCCCCCCCGTTTTTCCTTCTTTCCGTGTCCTCCTTTTTTTCCCTTTCTTTCCTCTCGTCCCATGCCCATAAGCAATTTTTTTCCCCACTATTCTCCTTCCTCCTCCTCTATTTTTTTATTTGCTTTCTCTTTTTTTAGTCCCTCTTCCCTTTTCGTGTCGGTCCTCCCTTCCCTTTCTTTCCCCCACCCCTACACTTCCTCCCCCCCTATATGCCAACGGGTTTTGCCTCCCTTAGCCAGACTGGCGCCCCCCAGTGACCATCATATGGACAGATGCGCACTCTGATCAATCCTTCCTCCGCCAATGACCCGTTTTTTTCCCTTCTGGTCCCTGCTCTCCGCTAAGCCCGACCACTTCTCTGATAAAGGATTCCCTGCCCGATGTCTGCTCGGGGAACCCTGGAGATGCAGTGACCAGATATGGACGATCTGATCTGACCTGATGGACGTGGTCCCTGCTTCTCTCCGCTCAGCCGACACTTCTCTGAAAAGGATTCCCTGCCTGAGTCTGCTCTGGGGAACCCCTAGGAGATTGCAGTGACCATATCTGGACAGATGGTGAATGAGCCGCTGATGACGTTGTGGTCACCACTGCTCTTCAGCCGTGCCCTGATTATTTCTCTGAAAAGGATTCCCTCCCGAGTCTTGTGCCCCCCCTCCCTAGATAGACCTGATCGGCCGCTACCTGTGATGTGTTTCATGTTTATCTTTTTTTTTGCAAACACTTTCTCCTTCCCCGTTTCCCCCCACCCCTCTCGAACCTTTATCATGCCGCGACACTTAGCGACAGCCGCGCCGACAGCCGCGCGCCGTTTTAGCCCCTTACCGGGCGCAGTGGCCGCGAGAGATCCTCGTTGGAGTCCCAGCACCCCACTATGTCAATCGATGTCCTGCCCGTGAAGCGGCAGTACGGAGTATGGCGCAAGAAACAAAACAGGATGTGTAAGCTGGTACATGCAGATACATGACAATCTGTGGAGCGTCGGCGGTGAGCGTGACTCTAGGCACGACATAGTATTAGCCTATCTCCTATCTATTCTATCTCCGTCCGAGCGAGCTGATGCTCCCGAGTCACTCGATGTCTCTCAGACGGACGCATGCCGATGCAGTCTCTCATCTGCATTATCCTAAGCTTCGTCCCCATTGACTTTTCCGTAGTAGCAGCTCCTCTCCCTCGCACTTCCTGCTTACGCGAGTGACCGCCTCCATCATTCGCCCCTGACGCCGACGCGAGCGAGCGCAGCGAGGCCGAGCGAGCGCCGCCAGCGAGCGTGCAAGCCTGACTGCGGAGTTCCCCCCGAGCACGAGCGAGCGACCGGATCGAGGGCGAGCCGGAGCGAGATCCTTTTATGCGAGCGATGCGAGGCCCTGAAGCGAGAGCCGGAAGCGAGCGAGCGGTCCTGAGGCCCACGATGAGATGACGACGACGAGATGCGAGCGACGCAGAGCTCCCGGAGCTTCCCACGAGGCCCCCCCTGCCACGCCCCGACCCCGCTAGCTGCCGAGTAGTAGCGAGCGCAGCGTCACCGAGCCTGATCCCCCGCGACCCCGCACGGAGCGAGCGATGCGCGCGAGACGATTGAGAGCGAGCGCCGAGCGGCGGCGCGACGATTGAGAGATGGCCACCCCGACCGTCGAGCGGTGCATAGCGAGCTGATAGATTGTCGTAACTGACCGGCGTCCACGGGCGAAGGCGAGGCGAAGCGAGCGAGGCGAGCGAGGCAGAGCGAGAGCGGCGAGCGAGGCGAGCAGCGCCGAGCGATGCTGAGACGCAGAGGATGCGAGCGAGCCAGAGTCTCAGGAGCGAGCGAGCGAGCGAGAGAGGCGAGCGCCGATGCGAGCGAGCTGAGAGAGCGAGGGCGAGCGCCGGCTAGCGAGCGGGAGCGGAGCTAGCGAGCGCCGAGCGAGCGGCGAGCGCGCAGAGGCGAGCGAGCGAGGCGGAGCGAGGAGCGAGATAGCGCCGAGCTGAGCGAGAGCCGAGCGAGCGAGCGAGAGATGCGCCGAGGAGCGAGCCGGAGCTAGGTAGCTAGCGAGCGCCGAGCTGAGCTGCGAGGGAGCTGAGCGAGCGAGCGAGCTATGCGAGCGATCGTACTAGCGGGCCCGACGGGGCGGAAGACGAGGCCGTGCGGAGCGAGCGAGCGAGCTAGGACGGCGAGCGAGCGAGCTGAGGCCGAGCGAGCGGCGAGCAGAGAGGCGACCGAGCGAGCGAGCGAGCGCAGAGGCGAGGCGAGCGGCCGAGAGAGCGAGCGAGCGAGCGAGCGAGCGAGGAGGGAGCGCCGAGCGAGCGGCGAGGCAGCGAGCGAGGGAGCGAAGCGCCGAGCGAGCGAGCGGCGAGCGAGCAGCGAGCGAGCGATCGAGCGAGCTAGGCCGAGATGAGCGGCGAGCGAGCGAGCGAGCTAGCGATGCAGCGAGCTAGGAGCGACGAGCGAGCGAGCGCCTAGCGAGCGCCGAGCGAGTCGGCTAGCGTACATCAGCAGAGTCTAGATATCGATCTATCTATCGTCAGATCTATGGATCGATCCAATCGATCGCATATCTACATACCTCCCAACATTTGTGAAGGGGGACAGAGGGAAAGCAAAAAAAAGGAACAACCACAAAAAACCCAGAAGAGAACGGGAAAAGCAGCTAAAAAAAGGTGAGAGAGCCTCCCAATTCATAAGCCTGGCAGTAGCGGGGAGGATAGAGGATGGTAGGTCGAGTGGAAATGAGGACCCCTACAACTTCCCACACCCCAGTAGACCGCACAGCAAGTAAGATATGTAAGACAGCGGGGATTAGAGAGGCTTCATCCCGATAGCCGATGTAGATGGGCGGTGTAGGTGGGTGAAGATCCCCAAGGAACCCCCCAACACACCAGCCCTCACTCCAAGCTGCCAAGGCATCATGGATGTGTGTGCGGGATGAGGTTGTGAGCGAGGGGACCCAAGCATCCATCAACACGGCCTAGGAAGAAATTCAGATCTTGGGAACGCAGTCAACACATATTCGCTCGGTATTAAACCCAGCCTGAGTGTAGGCCTGGCTATGGGGGGCGGGAGAGGCTGATTCCCCCTCCCCCCCGGCCTGGCGCGACAGGAGAGTCTTATTACGGGAGAGGGACTGCCGAGCGGGATGAAGATTCGCATACCCCCGCAAACATTAGCGGCGCCCTGGATGCCCGCAGTGTATGGGACAAGCGCGTCTGCAGGTGGGAGGAGTCCTTCCATCCCGGGGGAGGTGACGGGAGAGAGCGGAGGGATGAGGGGTGAGAGTGGAGCGGGATTAGGGGGTGGACCCCGGTGGGTAGGGGGGGGACTGCGAGTATTTCTTTTAGGAGCCGTTGGGGAAGGTGTTCTGAATGGGTGTGACGGTGAGGTGGGAGGTGGGAGGTTGGTGGGTGGAGGTAGGGAAGGCAGTGGGGGAGGGAGGCTTGCTGTGGGGGGAGGTAGGGGGGGTGGGAGAGGGAGGGTGGGGGAGATTAGGGGAAGAGGGGAGGGGGGGGGATCAATCCATCTCATTCTCTCAGGAGACTCAGGGGTATGCAGAAGCACTATTGCTCAAAGTGGTCTAAGTGCAGGTGACGGGTCGGGAGGGCAGGTTGGGGGCGGGCGGAACAGGAGGCTCGGGTGTACACCAAGAGACCCCGGTGAGTAAGCACACCCTTACAGTAATGTCGGAACCAGGATGGACTGTGGTGACTGCTCTGGGCGGTGAGGACGCTGCGGGAGGGGGGCGGGGCTTTAGAGTGGAGAAATGTAGGGCGTGGAGACCACACTTCACATTGCTAAGCAGGGCTAGAGGTTAGCGCAAGGAAAGCTAACAACACTCATTTAAGAGCAAAGCTCAACCTAACAGCCAAATCTAAGATCACAGTGGTTGTTATTTGTGCCTTGACTCTTTTATTAGTTTTTGTTTTATTTTTATAAAATTGAAATATAAAAAATATCTCATAAAAAAAAGAAAAATAATTTTCTCATGGGATGTTTGAACCACAGAACGTGCAGTGTCCATCGTACAATAATGCAATGGCTCAATCAAACTGAGCTAACCACTTGATATCTAGGTATTAGAATTTTGGGTAACTAAGAAACTATGATCTACTGGTACACTGTGAACACAGATTAATGCTTGGATATTATAGGGAGGATGCTTCAGAGATTATGTAATATTGAGACTATTATATTATAATGGAGGATGAGTATACTTTAGTTAGTTAGTGAGATGTTATTATTTGTTGTACGATTATGAATAAGCTCATAAGTACAGAAATAATAAAAGTATAAGACATTAAAAAGGTTTGAATAATGGTAACAGTGTAAAAATAATAATCTCTGAGAACCGGCCCCTCGGTTATACTATCAGGCAATTAGTCTGTGTCAGCAGTTGTAACATTGGCAGATAACAATTTCTAGTCAGCAAAGTAAATGCCCAGCTCTGATCATGGGCTTATAGCTCAGTTGTTAAGGCTCCTGTCTTGCAGTGCAGAGGGTCCCAGGGCAAAAACGTGGCAAAAACTTATTGAATTTAATTATATAAAGAGCTTTGTGTTCTGGGGAAGCCCAGGAGACCAATATAATGGACAGATACTGATCTGAGACTGATGACGTGGGTCCCTGACGTCTATCAGCTAAGCCGCACACTTCTCTGAAAACGGATTCCCGCCCAAATGTCTGCTCTTGGGGAAGCCTAGGCGATGCAGAGAAAAATATATGAGACAGATATGATCTGACCTGATGACGTGGGGTTCCTGCTCTCAGCCGAAATTCTCTGAAAAGGATTCCTCCCGATGTATTGCTGAGAAGCCATCTGTACGGTGTAGGTCAGGACTTTTCAAGTATTACTATGCGGACACAGCGCCGGGACACAGCGAGACCTGGGGGGCGAATCGATTGACAATATACATAGGCTGCCGTGAGCGCGGAGAGCAGAGGTAAGAAAAACGGGGACTTTCTGGGAGCAAGGACGGTGGAGATCGAGTATCAGTCAGGGGCTATCACTAGCAAATCTAGTATCGTCAGCCGCGAGCGATTAGCGTAGCACAGGCTGAGCAGCGGCTAGCTAAAGGCTCGCGAGCGATGCGAGACACTAGCGAGGAGTCGCCTGACAGCGAGCGAGCGCCGATCGAAGCGAGCATCGGAGATCCGAGCATCCCGAGCATCAGCTGCTCGAAGGAGTGCCGATGCGATCCGAGTTCTAGCGCAGGAGAGCGACGACGAGCCAGCCTAGCTAGCGCCGAGCTGAGCCAGGTCGGCTAAGATGCAGCGATCGATCTATGCTACTGGACGCGATGCCCTACTATGCCTAGGTCTCAGCATCGCCTATGTCTATCTGGATGATCTAGCAGCTATGCGCATGACGACGCCTATCTATCTATCGACACTCATTATCTATTGCTCTATCTCATCATCATTCTATGCACTGCTGAAGTAGTAGCATCTATCTTAATCTATCGTATCCCATATCTGTTAGTCTACCATCTGTCTTGTTACGAAGAGATTGGCACAGACTGTGTGTCACTTGCTTTTTGATGAGCATGCTGGCACCATGTTTTGTATGCTCTCTTCGACCCTCTGAGGTTGATTGTTTTAATGGGGCTACTTGATCAACTTTTTTAGACCACATTTATATCTATTATGTGTATATTTATACCACTAGGAAATCCAAATATCTTCTCTCCCAGTCAGCAATTATATTAAATTGAGATCCTAAATATATGAAGAATCAAAATCAATTCTATCATCAGAATCCTCATGATACCACGAGGACATACCATAGATCCGGTGACTGTGGTAATCTACTTATATTTGTGTCCATGATCTCCTCCTGTGTAAAATAAACTTTTATAATTATGCTAATTATGGGAGTGTTACTAGAGGAATTTTAGTGCTGCAGATTCACAGACGGTTACAATGAGAAAAAAAACATCGTACCCCCCCCACCCTTTGTTCTCTCCCTTCTTATTCTTCTGTTGTAATCTAGCTGCAGCAAGAAGGCAGGGATAATGAAAGAACAGTTCTGCTCATTGTAACAGCCTGTGAAGATTACAGCAAGGAGGGGGCTCTGGGAACACCCAATAGAGCCCTTAAGACTCATTAGCATAATATAAAAAGTTGTTTTTTGAAGGGAGGCAATGGATAACAAATATAAGAAGATACCACAGTCACAGTGCCTGGGATCTAACGACTAATGACCCTGGTTTATCAGGATGGATTTTGATAGAGATTCTCTAAAGCCTCATGGGGGTTAGAACGAACCCCAGTACATCCCTTAAATTAATAGTAATAGTTTGTTGATAAGAAGATTGAGTGAGATGGTAAAAAATTGCCAATAAGGCAGGGGTGAAAACATTGGTGTGATGCTAATCTAGGACTAAGAGTCAGTAGCATCAATGATACAACAGTGATCATAGCAAGTGTGGAAGACTTATATATTAAAGGTGTTATAGCATTGGTAACAACACTGATAAAATGATCATGTTATGACTTAGAGGAAAGGAAGAGCAAAGATGTTATGTTACATTCTGGTCACGGTTGTCGATTGTGACTTGACCATTGGGCTTGTGTATTTATGTGGTAAGTGGGGTGCTGCCAGTTTATTAGCCAGTCAAACGTGGCGTAATAGAAGCTGATGGGCAGTGCAAAGTCTGTGCCAGGCCCCCGACTATATGTAGGGTTTATAGCGTAAGTATGGGAAAGTGACAACCATAGGGCCCCTACCTAAACCTTTTGGGCCCTGTAGCGACCGCAACCTCTGCACCCCCTCAAGTTACGACCCTGCGATGTCAATATAGAATAGATAGAAGATAACTGAGCCTGCAATGCCAGGTGACTTTATAGATAGACCCTCAGTTTTATATGCAAACAGTGCCCTCTAGGACGTTAAAGAGAGAAGACCTTCTATTCTGCCTACACTGAAGACACCCAGACTTCTACCAGAAGGGGGGGGGGGGTTGTCAGATGTTTACAAATATTTGTCAGCCATGAGTCTTCAGTACAGCATGTGACCTGGGGACATGATATAATGAAAAGCTGAGCTGACCCGTTATCCTGAGGGTTACACCTGAACCTGGACTTGCATTAAAGTTTGGGTCGCACTCATCTCTATATAATGACACTCGATCCGTCATTGTAAAGAAGTGTAAAGACACTGGATCCTGGTCCCTCAGACCAGATTTCTTTTAACCAACCCAAGTAAAGTATAAGAATCTCACAGGCTTCACTTTGACTCCACCACAATTGTGACACAAACAGGATACCTCCACGTTTAGTACTAAATTCTTACCTTACTTGACCCAGGAAATAACATTTGTACCGATACCGTTTTTACAAGAGCTAAAGTGTGATGGGAAAACAGAGCGGGCAACGCGCTGCGATCTAGGAGAACAAAGGTGGAATCAGAGAAGGAAAGCGGCTGTAAAAGCAAAGCAAACACTGATAAATTTCTGCTTCAGTGGGCAGGGATATAAATTTATGTAGGTGTTATATGGGAGTACAATCTACCCAAATGGAGCAAAAAAGGTGGCAAATACAAAGCTGTAAAGTAACACTCCCCACTACACTACTTTAATGTGTTAGAACTACATGTAACCATATATAATACCAACTTTAAGAGCAGTTGTGCATAAAATCAGATCCCCCCATGGTCATTTATAGTTGCAATAAAGACTGGCAAGGGCTATTATCGTGTTTCCCAAGTCACAGATATGGGCAAATAATTACCGGCCCATTAGCGATCAGGCTGCCGTTTCTGTGCGGTGGATTCGGGTCCCGGACGGTGATTTATTAAGGCAGTTCCTCCGAATCCACCAGGTGGCGCTGCTGCGCTACGAAGAGCATCGAACGCACTGGAATACACTGAGCCAGGCTGTAGTGAAGGTAGTTGCAATTTTCGCAACACATTTTTTTTTTAAAAAACTGCTGGTAGTGGTTTTTCCGAAATCCGTTGCGAGTTTTGTGGGTCGAAAAAAACAATATGAAGTAAGACGGGTGCAAAGACGGGCCACACGAGGTGCGCAAACAAAAAGAGCTAGTTGTTGCGTCAAAATACCGGGGCAATTTTCAGGGGAGGGGGGGAAACCAGCAAATCGGAAAGATTCGGGTAACACGTCGGGAAAACGCGCGAATCGGGCATTAGTAAAAGGACCCCCCATTCAGTGTGTTTATCTTTAGTGATGCAATTTTCTAATCTATATCACATGCAACTCAAGATCCAAATCCACAATAACATAGTGTAGGGCTATGTAAATCTGTATCCATTGCGGTACCTTAAAAAGTTGCGATAAAAGATAGGTCCTTCAGGAAAAAACACTGACAGGGCCTATATTGTGCTTTCCCAAATCCCGATAAGGTGTATTTATCTTAGTGATGCAATTTTTATCTATCTCACATGCAACTCAAATCCCCAAAACCACAATAACAAAGTTGGGGGTGAAACTCTATTCACATGCTGGTACCTTAAAGTGCGAGAGATAGGTCCTTCAGGAAAATTTCTAAAACCCTCCTATTCGCCAAAAATATATGAGAATGAAACCTTGCTATTTCCATTTTAGAGATGAACAACCAGTGTGATTGGTTTAATCGACTTTACTGATTCCAGAGAAACAAAATAAAAAAATCATAATTAGCATTAAAATCAGAAAATACAACTTACCCGTATAGATTTTTTTATTTTACCCTACAGACCTAATATAGATTTAAAATGATTAAAAAATGAAAATAACGCATAGAGAAGGTGAAGTTAACCCATTGCGGTTCAAAGATTGAAATAAACATTTTCAATTTAACTAGTAGTTTTGTATCCAGCTTAGATAGAAGAGAATCTGAGAATCTTAATATTCCAATTTTAGGAACACAAAACGAGATTTTTAAGTGGAAACATTGAGTCCTGTTTCACAAGGTGCGATACATTATTATAACCATAGTTTCCAAGCTTTTTTCAAAAAATCCACCAACCTTCCAGAAGAGATTCTTAAAGCGAGGCGGAGGGAAATAAAATATGATGGGATCAATGATGCATTGAAGGTGCTGAGGAGGAGTAAAGCATAGTCTCTCCATTCTGGACTACATCATCCACGAAGCCACACATGGGGAGACATTATAAGGAATGAAGCACACAATGAAATTGATGAGTGTGCCATGACAAAGCACGATGGCTCGCTTTTTTCTTTCCTGTCCAGGCGAGACTGCCACATTACAATTTTGATGAAGTTCCCATAGCAGAAGATGGTGATCATAAATGGGATGCAAAAAAGGACAATGCAACATTTCTACGGACAGTAAGTAGGACGTCCAAGTGGGGGGAGTAAAAGTGCTATAAACACATGGTATTATTGCTGGCCGTAAGTTATTGGGTACGATATGTCCACAATATAGACAATGTGCAGTGGACGGTCGCAATGAAACATATGAATAGAAATCCCCACAACAAAGAGTAGATAGGATTTCTCACCATCTCTGTTTACCTTATAGGATATGCCGTGGCCATATATCTCTCGACACTGATGAGCCATGAGGAACAATGAGGTGATGTAGATGCTTACTGAAGTACAAAAGCCGACAGAGGGCAAAAGACATGTGGCAATGGCCAACGGAAATCCGATGCCGCTTCCATCATACGGAAGGGGAGGAAGGTTAAGAGAGCAAATCAGAAAACGGTCAGGTTGGCCAACAAGATGTCAACAGGGTGAAGGTCACGACCGAATTTGCTAACAAGTGTGGCCAGGGCTGCAATGTTCAGAGGTAGTCTCTGTGTGAAGGTGATGAGGTAGATAGACAAAAACAAGTACTTAGACCGGGAAATAGCTCCATGGTGGCTTCAAAATGTTGAACTTGTCTTGATGGAGAAACTGGAGAAGAACACAGACAATTATTGTGTGAAATGAATAATCAAATGTCACACTCGTTAGTTTGAAATTTGGCCGTATTGGCTAGATTTCTTAAACGCCACATTAAGTGAGGGTCAAAGTGACATCAAGCCTGGTCAAAACAAGAATATGATCTGAAGGGTCAGGACCAAGAAAACTACAAGCATGTTTATGTGTGGCAATAGTATGAGTTCTAAGAGATAGTAATGATACATAAATATTGGATGGATACTAGATAGATGGAAAAGTCTAAGTAGACTGTGAAAAACACTCAAATGGGAATGTGTGCAATGCAAGAGCTCAGAAAGAAGTCTACTGGATAAGTGAAGAACATGGAAAGAGGTACCCGGAAAGTGAATGGAACAGAACGGGAAGAGGGTCCCATGGATAAGTGAAGACTGGGTAAGAGGTCCCATGGATAATGAAGAACAGGGGAAGATGGTACCATGGATGATGTGAAGAAAAGGAAGAGGTCCCATGGATGAGTGAAGAACAGGAGAACGAGGTCCCATGGATAAGTGAAGAAACAGGGGAAGATGGTCCCATGGATAAATGAGAAGAACAGGGGAATAGGTCCCTATTGAGTGAATAAAAGAACAAGGGAAATGAAGAGACCGGGGACAGGGGTTCTCCGCAATGGATAGTGAAGAACAAGGGAAGTGGTCCCATGGATAAGTGAAGAACAGAGGAAGAGGTCCCATGGATAAGTGAAGAATAGAGGAAGAGGTCCCATGGATAAGTGAAGAACAGAGGAAGAGATCCCATGGACAAGTCAAGAAAAGGGGAAGAGGTCAAATGAACAAGTGAAGAACAGGGGAAGAGGTCCCATGGATAAGTAAAGAGCAGGGGAAGAGGTCCCATGGGCAAGTCAAGAACAGGGAAGAGGTCCCATGGATAAGTGAAGAACAGGGCAAGAGGTCCCATGTATAAGTGAAGAACAGAGGTAGAGGTCCCATGGATAAGTGAAGAACAGAGGAAGAGGTCCCATGGACAAGTCAAGAAAAGGGGAAGAGGTCAAATGGACAAGTGAAGAACAGAGGAGGAGGTCCCATGGATAAGTGAAGAACAGGGGAAGAGGTCACATGGATAAGTGAAGAACAGGGGAGGAGGTCCCATGGATAAGAGAAGAACAAGGCAAGAGGTCCCATGGATAAGTGAAGAACAGGGGAAGAGGTCCCACGGATAAGTGAAGAACGAGTGGCAGCACTCCCAGGAATAATGCAAACATTGTATGTTTCTCCATGTGGAAATATAGATACAGGAAGATAAATAGATCAATAGATTGATAGATTCTGGAAAGATCTATAGATAGATACCTTAAATCATGAAGTTCCTGTGTAAGTCCCTCTCCATCTTTCCTCCTGTTGTCTCTATCTACTCACTAGACTGGATGGGTCATAGTTTATAGAATGTTCTGTGTCTCTCGGAGGTCGGAGTTTATGTAGCGAGTGGATGGATACCTGTATGGGCAGGCGGTCAGTGCGCAGGAGGTTGAACAGCTGTACTGCTCCGGAGGTGTCCCATAAAACACACACATGAAGGCTTATTAAATTCTCTCTGGTGGAGGCTCTGGGGAGGAGGAACCAACAGGATGAGACGGACAGAGAGAACAAGGATTCTGTGTTCCTTTATTAGTTTATTAATTCAATATTAGTACTAGCATGTTTTATGACAACAGGTAAAGATATGACAAGATGCAGATCCTCATTCATATCCTGTAGATCTTTTATTTTATATAAAAGTAAAAAAACATAACATAAACCAAACATAATATACAATATATACAAAATATACATACAATAACTTACCTGCTGGTCCAGCCCCATTCACACCTAGCAAAAACAATAACTTACAACACGCCAAAATGAATAAACACCGATTACCACAACCCCCACCCAACGGATTATTACATCCTAAACCAAAACGACAATCCACACCCCCAAATAAACATAAATATACATAAACCCCCACCCCACACCCCTTTTTTTTTTTAAATATATAATAACAAACACATAATACACATATCACTACACTAAACTAGATCCCTCGCCCGCACCCTCCCCTTCCCCCCAGACCTGGTCTAACGTCCAAAGTTTGCGTTAAGTATATCAGACCAGTGTCCAAGTCAGTTCTAAACCCAAGATCCCGACTTGGGCATTCCTGAGGGTCAGAGCTTCTGGAAACGGAACAGAACCCTCTTGTCAAGGAGTTTCCTCGACATGAGTCCTGTATCTCCCCACTTCCCAGACCCCACCGGCGAATCACTTCAGAACCGGGTAGCGTAGCCAAATGCCAGGGCGGTGTACGGAGATCCTTCACTTGTCCTCCTGTCTCCCTTCTGGAAGAAGGCCGAAACCATCCCCTACAGAGTATTCTGGGAGGGCCCTCTCTTTCCAGAGGTTTGGGACATTGATCTTAAGAAAGGTATTCACTAGTAACACCACCAGGGTTGACCATACACAACCCTCCTTGTCTCCTCGTGCGGGTAAGTACCTCCCTCTTGATTAGGTTCAGCTTTCCCCATAAGAGGCTCGAAGAACAGACTGGTAGACCCGAGTCACAGAGGTTCTGGCAATACAGCACACGCCAGATATCATCACTAATGTGGGCAAGAGGTTTTGATCAGGTTACTTTACCCTCTGAGGATCTATCTATCTATCTCATATCTATCTCATATCTACATACCTCCCAACATTTGTGAAAGGGAAAGAGGGACATCCCCCTAAGTCCCCCCCCCCAATCACTCACTGGCCACGCCCCAAATTTTAGCCATATTATAATAATAAAAATCATCTCAATAAAAAAAGAAAAAATAATTTTCCTCATGGGGATTTGAACCCAGAACCTGCAGTGTCCATGTACAATAATGTCACAGTGGCTCAATCAACTGAGCTACAACCACTGTGATTATCTAGGTATAGAATTTTGGTAACTAAGAACTATGACTACTGTTACACTGTGACACAGATTAATGCCTTGGTATATAGGGAGGAATCTTCTCAGAGATTATTGTAATTATTGAGACTATTATTATTATTATGGAGATGATTATTATTATTATTATTGAGATGATTATTATTATTTTTACTATTATTAATAATCATCTCCATAATAATAAAAATAATAAAATTTATAATAATAATAATAGTTTCAATAATTAACATAAATAATCTCTGAGAAGGTCCCTCTCTATATATCAGTGCATTAGTCTGTGTCACAGTGTAACATTGGCAGATAACACTTCTTAGTTAGCAGAAATCCTCAGCTCTGTATCACTGGGCTTATAGCTCAGTTGGTTAAGGCTCCTGTCTGCAGTGCAGAGGGTCCCAGGGCAAAACAGCCTGGGCAAAACTTTATTTAATTTAATTATATAAAGAGCTTGTGTCTGGGGAAGCCCAGGAGACCATATATGGACAGATACTGATCTGAGCTGATGACGTGGTCCCTGCTCTCTCCGCTAAGCCGACACTTCTCTGAAAAGGATTCCCTGCCCAATGTCTGCTCTGGGGAAGCCTAGGAGATGCAGTGACCATATATGGACAGATCTGATCTGACCTGATGACGTGGTCCCTGCTCTCAGCCGACACTTCTCTGAAAAGGATTCCCTCCCGATGTCTGTAGAAGCCATTCTGTACTGTGAGTTCAGACTTTCAAAGTATTTACTATGCGGACACAGCGCCGGGACACAGCGAGACCTGGGGGGAGAATCCGTGACAATATCATAGCTGCCCGTGACGCGGGGCAGAGGTAAGAAAAACGGGACTTTCCTGGCAAAATCGGGACGGTTGGGAGCTATCTCATATCTATCTATCTATCTCCTATCTATCACCTATCTATCTATCTATCTATCTCATATCTATCTATCTATCTATCTATCTATCTATCTATCTCCTATCTATCTCCTATCTATCTCCTATCTATCTCCTATCTATCTATCTATCTATCTATCTCCTATCTATTATCTCCTATCTAATATCCTATCTATCTACTATCTATCTATCTATCTATCTATCTCCTATCTAGCTATCTCCGACTATCCCCTTCTTCTCCTATCTACGATCTCATCTATCTATCTATCTATCTATCTCATCTATCTCCTATCTATCTATCTCCTATCTATCATCCTAGCTATCTATCTATCTTCTATCTATCTCCTATCTAGCTCTATCTATCTATCTATCTTCTCATATCTACTATCTAAGCCTATCTAATCTATCTATCTATCTATCTATCTATCTATCTATCTATCTATCCCATATCTTTCAGTCTACCATCTTTCTTATTATGTAGAGATTGGCACATGACTGTGTCCATGCTTTTGATGAGCAGCTGCACATGTTCTGTATGTTCTCTGTCGCCCTCTGCTGGCTACTTGATCAACTTTTTTAGATCCCACATTTATATCTATTATGTGTATTATTTATACCACTAGGAAATCCAAATATCTTCTCTCCCAAGTCAGCAATTATATTAAATTGAGATTCCTAAATATATGGAAGAATCAAAATCAATCTATCATCAAAATCTATCATGATACACCAGGGACATTACTCATAGATCCTGTGACTGTGGTAATCTACTTATATTTGTTGTCCATGATCTCCTCCTTTGTAAAATCAACTTTTATAATTATGCTAATTATGGGAGTGTTACTAGAGAATTTTAGTGCTGCAGATTCACAGACTGTTACAATGAGAAGAAAACATCGTACCCCCCCCCCCTTTGTTCTCTCCCTTCTTATTCTTCCTGTGTAATCTAGCTGCAGCAAGAAGTGCAGGGATAATGGAAGAACGGTTCTGCTCATTGTAACAGCCTGTGAAGATACAGCAAGGAGGGGCTCTGGGAACACCCAATAGAGCCCTTAAGACTCATTAGCATAATTATAAAAAGTTGTTTTTTGAGGGAGGCAATGGATAACAAATATAAGGATATTACCACAGTCACAGTGTCTGGATCTACGAGTAATGACCCTGGTTTATCAGGATGGATTTTGATAGAGATTCTCCTTTAAGCCTCATTGGGGGTAGAACTGAACCCCATTACAGTCCCTTAAATTTAATTATTAAAAGTCTTTATGAAATAAGATTTGAGGTTTATGTTAAAAAAAAATTGCCATTTTATGCAGGGGTCCTGACAACTTGGTGAAGATACTTTTGGATTGTAATCTCTACTTGATGTCAGTAGCATCAATGATACAAAAGTGATCATAGCTCAAGTGCTGGAATTACTTTATTATCTTAAAGGTGTTATAGCTGGTAACAATCCCTGATACAATATACATGTTATTTGACTTAGAGGAAGATGTTAATGTACATTCGGTCAGGTGTCAGCTTGTGACTTGACCATTGGCTGTACTTTATCCTGGGTAAGTGGGGTGCCGAATTTTATTAGCCAGTCAACAGTGGCGTAACTAGAAGCTGATGGGCCCCAGTGCAAAGTCTGTGCCAGGCCCCCGACTATAATGTAGGGTTTATAGTACTAGTCTTCTCATATGGGAAAGTGACACCATAAGGGCCCCCTAAACCTTTTGGGCCCGGGTGCGACCGCAACCTCTGCACCCCCTCAAGTTACACCCCTGATGGTCAATATATTGATAGAAGATAACTGAGCCTGCAATGCTCAGGTGACTCTGTATAGATAGACCCTCAGTTTTATATGCACACTGTGCCCTCTACTGGACGTTAAAGAGAGAGACGGCCTTCTATTCTGCTATACTAAAGACACCCAGCCTTCTCCCAGAATGGGGGTTGTCAGATGTTTGCAAATATTTGTCAGCCATAGAGTCTTCAGTACAGCATCATGAAGCATGTGACCTGGTGACATGATATAATGATAAAGATGAGCGGACCCGTATTCCTGCGGGTTACACCTGAACCCTGGACTTGAATTCAAAGTTTGGGTCCACTCATCTCTATATAATGACACTCAATCCGTCATTGTAAAGAGGTGTAAAGACACTGGATCCTGGTCCCTCAGACCAGATTTTTTTTTTAACCAAACCAAGTAAAGTAATAAGAATCTCACAGGCTTCAACCTTGACTCCACCACAACGTGTGACACAAACAGGGATCCTCCACCGTTTAGTACTAAATTCTTACCTTACTTGACCCAGGAAATAACATTTGTACCGATACCGTTATACAAGAGCTAAAATGTGATGGGAAACAGAGCGGCAACGGCTGCGATCTAGAGAGAACAAAGGTGGAATCAAGAGAAGGAAGCGGCTGTGAAAAGCAAAGCAAACACTGATACATTTCTGCTTCAGTGGGCAGGGATATAAAATGTTATGCAGGTGTTATATGGGAGTACAATCTACCCCAAATGGAGCAAAAAAAGGTGCAAATACAAAGCTGTAAAGTAACACTTCCCACTACGTTCTTTAATGTGATAGAACTTACATGTAAACCAACTTTAAGAGCAGTTGTGCATAAAATCAGATCCCCCGTGGTCATTTACGTAGTTGCAATAAAGCACTGGCAGGGGCTATTATTGTGCTTCCCAAGTCACATGCAACTCGCATCCCAAATCCACAATAACATAGTTTGGGGTGAAACTCTATTCCATGGCGGTACCTTAAAAGTTGTGAAAACATAGGTGCTTCAGGAAAAAGCACTGACAAGGGCTATTATTGTGCTTCCAAAGTAACCGATATAGGGCCACATGTATCACTCGCTTTTTCTGTTGTTTTTGCGCCTTTTCGTTTAGGCGCACCGTTTTTGCACCATTTTTGCGACTAAACGCCAAACTAGCTGCGCAGCAAAAATAAGCAGCTTTCCATCATCTATCTTACCAATCCAGATGTTTTGCTGCGCCTAATGATATTCATCACTTGCAACGTTTTCATTTAGGCGCAAAAACGGGCGCAAAAACACTCCAGCTCGAAGGTGGCGTTATCTGAGAAGAAAGCACTGAGCCCCTTTGCAGAACAGCTCATTTCTAGCAGCAAAGCTCAGCCAGACACTAGAACATATAATAGATACATTAGATACTCTGCAGACACTAGTACATATAATACAGACATGAGATAATCTGCAGACAGGAGCTGGAGACTCTATTTACAGTTCATCACCTTCTATTTACAAAACATTCTGCAGAATCCTGAGCTCAAAGCAAGAACTTTGCAGAATGTTGCAGATACTACAGACAAGTGTCCCCCATGTAATTCTGCACAGTATCACCAGTGTGTCTGAGGGGGATACTGTGCAGGTTTACAGGGGTGCAGCAGGAGACCAACACTGGGGGATCCTCTCCAGGAGAAGCCCCTGCTGAGGAGGTCACTGGGTGCAGGGTGTCACACACCTGGGTGCTGCTGAGGAGGTCACTGGGTGCTGGGTGTCACACACCTGGGTGCTGCTGTGAGTGTTATCTTCATTCTGGGCTGTGGGAGAAGCAGAGAGGAGCTTGTAGCAGGATCACATGTAAGTGCCTGAATCTAACATTGCGCCTAAACTGCGCTAAAATTGCGCCTAAACTGTTTTAAAGTAAAGTGATTAATAAGAGGCAGGAAATTACCTTATCACAGTTGGTGATAATTCTGTCAAAACAGTGCGCCAGAATTTAAGCGCACAAAAGTGATAAATGTGGCCCATTGTGTGTTATCCTAGTGATGCAATTTTTCTATCTATCTCACATGCAACTCAAATCCCAAATCCACAATAACAAAGTTTGGGGTGAAACTCTATTCCATTGCGGTACCTTAAACGTTGCGAGAAGATAGGCCCTTCAGGAAAATTTCTAACAACCCCTATTGGCCAAAAATATATGAGAATGAAACCCTTGCTATTTCCATTTTAGAGATGATACAACCAGCCTGTGATTGGTTTAATTGACTTTACTGATTCCAGAGAACAAAATAAAAAATCATAATTAGCGTTAACATCTGAAAATACATCTTACCCAATATAGATTTCTATATATTTTTCACCCTACAGACCTAATATAGATTTAAAATGATTAAAAAGAATGAAAATGAAAATAAGCATAGAGAAGGGTGAATGTTAACCCCATCGCGGTTCCCAAAGATTGAAATAAACATTTTCAATTTAACTAGAAGTTTTTTGTATCCAGCTTAGATAGAAGAGAATCTGAGTAATCTTAATATTCCAATTTTAGGCAACACAACAGAGATTTTTAAGTGGAAACATTGATGTCCTTTGTTTCACAAGGTGCGATACATAATTTATAACCATAGTTTCCAAGCTTTTTCAAAAAATCCACCAAACCTTCCAGAAGAGATTTCTTAAAGGAGGCAGAGGAGAAATAAAATATGATGGGATCCAATGATGCATTGAAGGTGCTGAGGAGTAAAGCATAGTCTCTCCATTCTGGACTTACATCATCTACAAAGCCCACAATGTGCGATACATTATAAGGCATGAAGCACACAATGAAATTGATGAGTGTGGCCATGACCAGCCCAATGGCTCGCTTTTTTCTTTTCCTGTCCAGGCGAGACTGCCACATTACAATTTTGATGAAGTTCCCATAGCAGAAGATGGTGATCATAAATGGGATACAAAAAAGGACAATGCACATTTCTAGGCGGACAGTAAGTAGGACGTCCAACTGGGGGGGAGTAAAAGTGCTATAACACATGGTATTATTGCTGGCCGTTAAGTTATTGGGTACAATATGTTCCACAATATAGACAATGCTGCAGTGGACGGTCGCCATGAACCATATGAATAGACTCCCCAACAAAGAGTAGATAGGATTTCTCACCATCTTGTACCTTATAGGATATGCCGTGGCCATATATCTCTCGACACTGATGGCCATGAGGAACAATGAGGTGATGTAGATGCTACTGAAGTACATAAAAGCCGACAGAGGGCAAAAGACATGTGGCAATGGCCAACGGAAATCCGATGCCGCTTCCATCATACGGAAAGGGAGGAAGGTTAAGAGGAGCAAATCAGAAACGGTCAGGTTGGCCAACAAGATGTCAACAGGGTGAAGGTCACGACCGAATTTGCTAACAAGTGTGGCCAGGGCTGCAATGTTCAGAGGTAGTCCTGTGATGAAGGTGATGAGGTAGATAGATAAGAACAGGTACTTAGATCCGGGAAAATAGCTCATGGTGGCTTCAAAATGTTGAACTTGTTCTTGATGGAGAACTGGAGAAGACATAGACAATTATTGGTGAAAGAATAATCAAATGTCACAACTCGTTAGTTTGAAATTTGGCCGTATTGGCTAGATTTTCTCTAAACGCCACATTAAGTGAGGTCAAAGTGACATCAAGCCTGGTGAAAACAAGAATATGATCTGAAGGGTCAGGACCAAGAAACTACAGCGGTTTATGTGTGGCAGATAGATGAAGTTCTAAGAGATAGTAATGATACATAAATATTGGATGGATACATAGATAGATGGAAAAGTCCTAAGTAGCACTGTGAAAACAACTCAAATGGGAATGTGTGCAATGCAATGACTCAGGAAGAAGTCCTACTGGATAAGTGAAGAACAGGGATAGAGGTACCATGGATAAGTGAAGAACAGGGGAAGAGGTCCCATGGATAAGTGAATCAACGATTAATGCAGTTTTGAAACACCTTCTCACTTTTTCCAGCGCAGGAATGATTTGGTGGATTGATCCGATTTGGAAACTCTGGGCGAGCAGAGCAATGGCACCCCGAGTGACCCACAGAAAGGGCTCTGGTGCCAACCTCGGCACCGTGCATAGGTTCGCCACCACTGTCATAGGAATAATGAAGGGTAATTGCCGCCTCTGTCGCCCTATGTTGGTTGTTTCAAAATTCTACTTACATACAATTAAAGGGGAACCCTGTCACCCGGGAGACCAATTTTTAGCACTTCCCCAGTCCGCACAGAGATAGTGCTACACTGCGAAAGTGTTCTGTATAAAAAAAGGGGGGGACAGAAAAAAAGAGGGGAGAGGGGAGCCGGGCCTAGCAGCGGCGGGTGGGACGAGGCACGAGCGAGCGAGCGAGCGAGCGAGCGAGCAGGCGAGCGAAAAAAGGGGCGAAGGCGAGCGAGCAAGCGGAAGCGAGTCGAGCGAAGCGAGCGAGCTAGGCGAAGTAGCGAGCGAGCGATCGAGCCGAGCTAGCGACGAGTCGAGCGAGCTGATCGTAGCAAGAAGCGATGTCGAGCGAGCGCCGAGCGAGCGATCTATCTAGCGATGCTTCTATCTATGCTATCTATGATCTAGCTCAGAGCTATCTCTATACTACAGACCTCCCACAATTTGTGAAAGGGAAAGCGGGACATTCCCCTAAGCCCCCCCCCCAAATCACTCCCTGGCCACACGCCCCAAATTTTCATTGTAGCCATATTATAATAATAAAAAAACATCATCTCAATAAAAAAAGAAAAAAATAATTTTCCCTCATGGGGATTTGAACCAGACCAACTGCAGGTGTACATGTACCAATAATGTCACAGTGGCTCAATCAACTGAGCTACAACAACTGTGATTATCTTAGGTATAGGAATTTTTTTGGTAACTAAGAACTATGACTTATATACGCATTGGTATAGAGGGAGGGAGCTTCTCAGATTATTGTAATTATTGAGACGATTATTATTAGTATGGAGTAGGATTATGAGTATTATGAGTGAGATGGATATGATAGTGGTACGAGTATGAAAGAATCATATGCTCCCAGAATAAGAAAAAAGGATAACATGATAAAATAATAATAGTTTCAATAATTAACATAAATAACTCTGAGAAGGTCCCTCTCTATATATCAGGTGCATTAGTCTGTGTCACAGTCGTAAACATGGCAGATAAACACTTCTTAGTTAGCAGAAATACTCAGACTGGATCACTGGGCTTATAGCTCAGTTGGTTAAGGCTCATTGTCTGCAGCAGTTGCAGAGGGGTCCCAGGGCAAAAAGGTATTTAATTTAATTATATAAAAGAGCTTGGGTATGCGGGAAGCCCTGGAGACCATAATATGACAGATACTGATCGAAGCTGATGACGTGGTCCATGCTCTCTCCGCTAAGTCCGACACTTCGTGAAAAGGATATCCCTGCCTGATGTCTGCTGGGGGAAACCCTTAGGAGAGCAGTGACAATATATGGAGAGATGCTGATCTGACATGAGACGTGGTCCCTGCTATCTCCGCTAAGCCGAACACTTTCTCTGAAAAAGGATTCCCTCCCGATGTCTGCTAGGGTCCCGCCTTCCCTGTGAACTACTAATTTCACATTCCTCCTTTCCTTATTTATCCCCTCCCCCCCGTTTTTCCTTCTTTCCGTGTCCTCCTTTTTTTCCCTTTCTTTCCTCTCGTCCCATGCCCATAAGCAATTTTTTTCCCCACTATTCTCCTTCCTCCTCCTCTATTTTTTTATTTGCTTTCTCTTTTTTTAGTCCCTCTTCCCTTTTCGTGTCGGTCCTCCCTTCCCTTTCTTTCCCCCACCCCTACACTTCCTCCCCCCCTATATGCCAACGGGTTTTGCCTCCCTTAGCCAGACTGGCGCCCCCCAGTGACCATCATATGGACAGATGCGCACTCTGATCAATCCTTCCTCCGCCAATGACCCGTTTTTTTCCCTTCTGGTCCCTGCTCTCCGCTAAGCCCGACCACTTCTCTGATAAAGGATTCCCTGCCCGATGTCTGCTCGGGGAACCCTGGAGATGCAGTGACCAGATATGGACGATCTGATCTGACCTGATGGACGTGGTCCCTGCTTCTCTCCGCTCAGCCGACACTTCTCTGAAAAGGATTCCCTGCCTGAGTCTGCTCTGGGGAACCCCTAGGAGATTGCAGTGACCATATCTGGACAGATGGTGAATGAGCCGCTGATGACGTTGTGGTCACCACTGCTCTTCAGCCGTGCCCTGATTATTTCTCTGAAAAGGATTCCCTCCCGAGTCTTGTGCCCCCCCTCCCTAGATAGACCTGATCGGCCGCTACCTGTGATGTGTTTCATGTTTATCTTTTTTTTTGCAAACACTTTCTCCTTCCCCGTTTCCCCCCACCCCTCTCGAACCTTTATCATGCCGCGACACTTAGCGACAGCCGCGCCGACAGCCGCGCGCCGTTTTAGCCCCTTACCGGGCGCAGTGGCCGCGAGAGATCCTCGTTGGAGTCCCAGCACCCCACTATGTCAATCGATGTCCTGCCCGTGAAGCGGCAGTACGGAGTATGGCGCAAGAAACAAAACAGGATGTGTAAGCTGGTACATGCAGATACATGACAATCTGTGGAGCGTCGGCGGTGAGCGTGACTCTAGGCACGACATAGTATTAGCCTATCTCCTATCTATTCTATCTCCGTCCGAGCGAGCTGATGCTCCCGAGTCACTCGATGTCTCTCAGACGGACGCATGCCGATGCAGTCTCTCATCTGCATTATCCTAAGCTTCGTCCCCATTGACTTTTCCGTAGTAGCAGCTCCTCTCCCTCGCACTTCCTGCTTACGCGAGTGACCGCCTCCATCATTCGCCCCTGACGCCGACGCGAGCGAGCGCAGCGAGGCCGAGCGAGCGCCGCCAGCGAGCGTGCAAGCCTGACTGCGGAGTTCCCCCCGAGCACGAGCGAGCGACCGGATCGAGGGCGAGCCGGAGCGAGATCCTTTTATGCGAGCGATGCGAGGCCCTGAAGCGAGAGCCGGAAGCGAGCGAGCGGTCCTGAGGCCCACGATGAGATGACGACGACGAGATGCGAGCGACGCAGAGCTCCCGGAGCTTCCCACGAGGCCCCCCCTGCCACGCCCCGACCCCGCTAGCTGCCGAGTAGTAGCGAGCGCAGCGTCACCGAGCCTGATCCCCCGCGACCCCGCACGGAGCGAGCGATGCGCGCGAGACGATTGAGAGCGAGCGCCGAGCGGCGGCGCGACGATTGAGAGATGGCCACCCCGACCGTCGAGCGGTGCATAGCGAGCTGATAGATTGTCGTAACTGACCGGCGTCCACGGGCGAAGGCGAGGCGAAGCGAGCGAGGCGAGCGAGGCAGAGCGAGAGCGGCGAGCGAGGCGAGCAGCGCCGAGCGATGCTGAGACGCAGAGGATGCGAGCGAGCCAGAGTCTCAGGAGCGAGCGAGCGAGCGAGAGAGGCGAGCGCCGATGCGAGCGAGCTGAGAGAGCGAGGGCGAGCGCCGGCTAGCGAGCGGGAGCGGAGCTAGCGAGCGCCGAGCGAGCGGCGAGCGCGCAGAGGCGAGCGAGCGAGGCGGAGCGAGGAGCGAGATAGCGCCGAGCTGAGCGAGAGCCGAGCGAGCGAGCGAGAGATGCGCCGAGGAGCGAGCCGGAGCTAGGTAGCTAGCGAGCGCCGAGCTGAGCTGCGAGGGAGCTGAGCGAGCGAGCGAGCTATGCGAGCGATCGTACTAGCGGGCCCGACGGGGCGGAAGACGAGGCCGTGCGGAGCGAGCGAGCGAGCTAGGACGGCGAGCGAGCGAGCTGAGGCCGAGCGAGCGGCGAGCAGAGAGGCGACCGAGCGAGCGAGCGAGCGCAGAGGCGAGGCGAGCGGCCGAGAGAGCGAGCGAGCGAGCGAGCGAGCGAGGAGGGAGCGCCGAGCGAGCGGCGAGGCAGCGAGCGAGGGAGCGAAGCGCCGAGCGAGCGAGCGGCGAGCGAGCAGCGAGCGAGCGATCGAGCGAGCTAGGCCGAGATGAGCGGCGAGCGAGCGAGCGAGCTAGCGATGCAGCGAGCTAGGAGCGACGAGCGAGCGAGCGCCTAGCGAGCGCCGAGCGAGTCGGCTAGCGTACATCAGCAGAGTCTAGATATCGATCTATCTATCGTCAGATCTATGGATCGATCCAATCGATCGCATATCTACATACCTCCCAACATTTGTGAAGGGGGACAGAGGGAAAGCAAAAAAAAGGAACAACCACAAAAAACCCAGAAGAGAACGGGAAAAGCAGCTAAAAAAAGGTGAGAGAGCCTCCCAATTCATAAGCCTGGCAGTAGCGGGGAGGATAGAGGATGGTAGGTCGAGTGGAAATGAGGACCCCTACAACTTCCCACACCCCAGTAGACCGCACAGCAAGTAAGATATGTAAGACAGCGGGGATTAGAGAGGCTTCATCCCGATAGCCGATGTAGATGGGCGGTGTAGGTGGGTGAAGATCCCCAAGGAACCCCCCAACACACCAGCCCTCACTCCAAGCTGCCAAGGCATCATGGATGTGTGTGCGGGATGAGGTTGTGAGCGAGGGGACCCAAGCATCCATCAACACGGCCTAGGAAGAAATTCAGATCTTGGGAACGCAGTCAACACATATTCGCTCGGTATTAAACCCAGCCTGAGTGTAGGCCTGGCTATGGGGGGCGGGAGAGGCTGATTCCCCCTCCCCCCCGGCCTGGCGCGACAGGAGAGTCTTATTACGGGAGAGGGACTGCCGAGCGGGATGAAGATTCGCATACCCCCGCAAACATTAGCGGCGCCCTGGATGCCCGCAGTGTATGGGACAAGCGCGTCTGCAGGTGGGAGGAGTCCTTCCATCCCGGGGGAGGTGACGGGAGAGAGCGGAGGGATGAGGGGTGAGAGTGGAGCGGGATTAGGGGGTGGACCCCGGTGGGTAGGGGGGGGACTGCGAGTATTTCTTTTAGGAGCCGTTGGGGAAGGTGTTCTGAATGGGTGTGACGGTGAGGTGGGAGGTGGGAGGTTGGTGGGTGGAGGTAGGGAAGGCAGTGGGGGAGGGAGGCTTGCTGTGGGGGGAGGTAGGGGGGGTGGGAGAGGGAGGGTGGGGGAGATTAGGGGAAGAGGGGAGGGGGGGGGATCAATCCATCTCATTCTCTCAGGAGACTCAGGGGTATGCAGAAGCACTATTGCTCAAAGTGGTCTAAGTGCAGGTGACGGGTCGGGAGGGCAGGTTGGGGGCGGGCGGAACAGGAGGCTCGGGTGTACACCAAGAGACCCCGGTGAGTAAGCACACCCTTACAGTAATGTCGGAACCAGGATGGACTGTGGTGACTGCTCTGGGCGGTGAGGACGCTGCGGGAGGGGGGCGGGGCTTTAGAGTGGAGAAATGTAGGGCGTGGAGACCACACTTCACATTGCTAAGCAGGGCTAGAGGTTAGCGCAAGGAAAGCTAACAACACTCATTTAAGAGCAAAGCTCAACCTAACAGCCAAATCTAAGATCACAGTGGTTGTTATTTGTGCCTTGACTCTTTTATTAGTTTTTGTTTTATTTTTATAAAATTGAAATATAAAAAATATTCATAAAAAAAAGAAAAATAATTTTCCTCATGGGATGTGAACCCAGAACGCAGTGTCCATCGTACAATAATGACACATGGCTCAATCAAACTGAGCCTAAACCACTTGATATTAGGGTATTAGAATTTTGGTAACTAAGCAACTATGACTACTGTTACCACTGTGGAAACAGATTAATGCCTTGGATATTATGGAGAATGCTTCTCAGAGAGTATATGTAATTAGTTGAGACTATATATTATAATGGAGGATGAGTATCTTTTATTAGTAGTTGAGATGATTTTTATTTGTTTACGATATTATGAATAAGTCAAGTACAGAAAATAATAAATAAAGACATTAAAATAGTTTCAATAATGTAACAGTAAAATTAAACAATAATCTCTGAGAACGGGCCCCTCGTGTTATACTATCAGGCATTAGTCGTGTGTCCAGTTGTAACATTGGCAGATTAACATTTTCAGTTAAGACAAAAGAAATCCCAGTCTGATACATGGGCTTTCGCTCAGTTGTTAAGGTCCTGTCTTGCAGTGCAGAGGGTCCCAGGGCAAAAAGCAGATGGGCAAAAACTGTATTAATTTAATTATATAGAAGAGCTTTGTGTTCTGGGGAAGCCCAGGAGACGATATAATGGACAGATTATGATCTGAGCTGATGACGTGGGTCCCTGACGTTATCGCTAAGCCGCACTTATCTGAAAACGGATTCCCGCCCAATGGTCTGCTCTGGGAAGCCTAGGAGATGCAGAGAAACCATATATGAGACAGATATGATCTTGACCTGATGACGTGGGTCTCCTGCTCTCAGCGACATTCTCTGAAAAGGATTCCTCCCGATGTTGCTGAGAAGCCATCTGTACGTGTAGTTAGGACTTTTTCAAAGTATTACTATGCGGACACAAGCGCCGGGACACAGCGAGACCTGGGGGCGAATCCGTGACAATATAATAGCTGCCGTGAGCGCGGAGAGGAGAGGTAGAAAACGGGGACTTGCTGCAGCAAACGGTGGGACGTGATTATTTCGGGTCTATCCACCTACTATAATCTAGTATCTGCAGAAGCGACGGCAGCGATACGTAGCATCAGCTGAGTCGGCGGCTAGCTACGAGACGCGTCGAGCGAGCTAGAGCACGAGCGACAGTCGCCTGGAGGAGCGAGCGAGGCTGCGATCGAGGAGCCATCGAGCATCCGAGCTAGCATCGAGCATCGACTAGCCGAGAGACGCGACGATATCCGAGTCAGCGAGGAGAGCCGAGCGAGCGACGAGCCTAGCAGGCCGAGCGAGACGAGCGGCGCAACTACGACATCGAGTCTACTGCGACTGAGGATGCGCCATACTATCGCCGAGTCTCAGCGTGCCGATTCTATCTGAGATCTAGCTATGCTGATTGCGCTATGGCAGCGCCTATCTATCTATCGACTCTTTATCTATGCTCATCTCATCTATCATCTACAGCTTAGCTGGGCGACTATACGATCTATCTATCGTATCTATCCCATATCTGTTCAGTCTATCCATCTGTCTTGTTACGTAGAGAGATTGGACACATGACTGTTGTCACTGCTTTTTGGATTGAGAGACTCCGGCACCATTTTTGTATGCTCTCGTCGCCCCTCTGTAGTTGATGTTTTAACTGGGGCCTACTTGATCAACTTTTTTAGACCACATTTATATCTATTATGTGTATATTTATACCACTAGGAAATCCAAATATCTTCTCTCCCAGTCAGCAATTATATTAAATTGAGATCCTAAATATATGAAGAATCAAAATCAATTCTATCATCAGAATCCTCATGATACCACGAGGACATACCATAGATCCGGTGACTGTGGTAATCTACTTATATTTGTGTCCATGATCTCCTCCTGTGTAAAATAACTTTTATAATTATGCTAATTATGGGAGTGTTACTAGAGGAATTTTAGTGCTGCAGATTCACAGACGTTACAATGAGAAAAAAAACATCGTACCCCCCCCACCCTTTGTTCTCTCCCTTCTTATTCTTCTGTTGTAATCTAGCTGCAGCAAGAAGGCAGGGATAATGAAAGAACAGTTCTGCTCATTGTAACAGCCTGTGAAGATTACAGCAAGGAGGGGGCTCTGGGAACACCCAATAGAGCCCTTAAGACTCATTAGCATAATATAAAAAGTTGTTTTTTGAAGGGAGGCAATGGATAACAAATATAAGAAGATACCACAGTCACAGTGCCTGGGATCTAACGACTAATGACCCTGGTTTATCAGGATGGATTTGATAGAGATTCTCTAAAGCCTCATGGGGGTTAGAACGAACCCCAGTACATCCCTTAAATTAATAGTAATAGTTTGTTGATAAGAAGATTGAGTGAGATGGTAAAAAATTGCCAATAAGGCAGGGGTGAAAACATTGGTGCGATGCTAATTTAGGACTAAGAGTCAGTAGCATCAATGATACAACAGTGATCATAGCAAGTGTGGAAGACTTATATATTAAAGGTGTTATAGCATTGGTAACAACACTGATAAAATGATCATGTTATGACTTAGAGGAAAGGAAGAGCAAAGATGTTATGTTACATTCGGGTCACGGTTGTCGATTGTGACTTGACCATTGGGCTTGTGTATTTATGTGGTAAGTGGGGTGCTGCCATTTTATTAGCCAGTCAAACGTGGCGTAATAGAAGCTGATGGGCAGTGCAAAGTCTGTGCCAGGCCCCCGACTATATGTAGGGTTTATAACGTAAGTATGGGAAAGTGACAACCATAGGGCCCCTACCTAAACCTTTTGGGCCCTGTAGCGACCGCAACCTCTGCACCCCCTCAAGTTACGACCCTGCGATCGTCAATATAGAATAGATAGAAGATAACTGAGCCTGCAATGCCAGGTGACTTTATAGATAGACCCTCAGTTTTATATGCAAACAGTGCCCTCTAGGACGTTAAAGAGAGAAGACCTTCTATTCTGCCTACACTGAAGACACCCAGACTTCTACCAGAAGGGGGGGGGGGGTTGTCAGATGTTTACAAATATTTGTCAGCCATGAGTCTTCAGTACAGCATGTGACCTGGGGACATGATATAATGAAAAGCTGAGCTGACCCGTTATCCTGAGGGTTACACCTGAACCTGGACTTGCATTAAAGTTTGGGTCGCACTCATCTCTATATAATGACACTCGATCCGTCATTGTAAAGAAGTGTAAAGACACTGGATCCTGGTCCCTCAGACCAGATTTCTTTTAACCAACCCAAGTAAAGTATAAGAATCTCACAGGCTTCACTTTGACTCCACCACAATTGTGACACAAACAGGATACCTCCACGTTTAGTACTAAATTCTTACCTTACTTGACCCAGGAAATAACATTTGTACCGATACCGTTTTTACAAGAGCTAAACTGGATGGGAAAACAGAGCGGGCAACGCGCTGCGATCTAGGAGAACAAAGGTGGAATCAGAGAAGGAAAGCGGCTGTAAAAGCAAAGCAAACACTGATAAATTTCTGCTTCAGTGGGCAGGGATATAAATTTATGTAGGTGTTATATGGGAGTACAATCTACCCAAATGGAGCAAAAAAGGTGGCAAATACAAAGCTGTAAAGTAACACTCCCCACTACACTACTTTAATGTGTTAGAACTACATGTAACCATTATAATACCAACTTTAAGAGCAGTTGTGCATAAAATCAGATCCCCCCATGGTCATTTATAGTTGCAATAAAGACTGGCAAGGGCTATTATCGTGTTTCCCAAGTCACAGATATGGGCAAATAATTACCGGCCCATGTAGCGATCAGGCTGCCGTTTCTGTGCGGTGGATTCGGGTCCCGGACGGTGATTTATTAAGGCAGTTCCTCCGTATCCACCAGGTGGCGCTGCTGCGCTACGAAGAGCATCGAACGCACTGGAATACACTGAGCCAGGCTGTAGTGAAGGTAGTTGCAATTTTCGCAACACATTTTTTTTTTAAAAAATGCTGGTAGTGGTTTTTCCGAAATCCGTTGCGAGTTTTGTGGGTCGAAAAAAACAATATGAAGTAAGACGGGTGCAAAGACGGGCCACACGAGGTGCGCAAACAAAAAGAGCTAGTTGTTGCGTCAAAATACCGGGGCAATTTTCAGGGGAGGGGGGGAAACCAGCAAATCGGAAAGATTCGGGTAACACGTCGGGAAAACGCGCGAATCGGGCATTAGTAAAAGGACCCCCCATTCAGTGTGTTTATCTTTAGTGATGCAATTTTCTAATCTATCATCACATGCAACTCAAGATCCAAATCCACAATAACATAGCGTAGGGTTTGTAAATCTGTATTCCATTGCGGTACCTTAAAAAGTTGCGATAAAAGATAGGTCCTTCAGGAAAAAACACTGACAGGGCCTATATTGTGCTTTCCCAAATCCCGATAAGGTGTATTTATCTTAGTGATGCAATTTTTATCTATCTCACATGCAACTCAAATCCCCAAAACCACAATAACAAAGTTGGGGGTGAAACTCTATTCATATGCTGGTACCTTAAAGTGCGAGAGATAGGCCTTCAGGAAAATTTCTAAAACCCTCCTATTCGCCAAAAATATATGAGAATGAAACCTTGCTATTTCCATTTTAGAGATGAACAACCAGTGTGATTGGTTTAATCGACTTTACTGATTCCAGAGAAACAAAATAAAAAAATCATAATTAGCATTAAAATCAGAAAATACAACTTACCCGTATAGATTTTTTTATTTTACCCTACAGACCTAATATAGATTTAAAATGATTAAAAAATGAAAATAACGCATAGAGAAGGTGAAGTTAACCCATTGCGGTTCAAAGATTGAAATAAACATTTTCAATTTAACTAGTAGTTTTGTATCCAGCTTAGATAGAAGAGAATCTGAGAATCTTAATATTCCAATTTTAGGAAACACAAAACGAGATTTTTAAGTGGAAACATTGAGTCCTGTTTCACAAGGTGCGAGACATTATTATAACCATAGTTTCCAAGCTTTTTTCAAAAAATCCACCAACCTTCCAGAAGAGATTCTTAAAGCGAGGCGGAGGGAAATAAAATATGATGGGATCAATGATGCATTGAAGGTGCTGAGGAGGAGTAAAGCATAGTCTCTCCATTCGGGACTACATCATCCACGAAGCCACACATGGGGAGACATTATAAGGAATGAAGCACACAATGAAATTGATGAGTGTGCCATGACAAAGCACGATGGCTCGCTTTTTTCTTTCCTGTCCAGGCGAGACTGCACACATTACAATTTTGATGAAGTTCCCATAGCAGAAGATGGTGATCATAAATGGGATGCAAAAAAGGACAATGCAACATTTCTACGGACAGTAAGTAGGACGTCCAAGTGGGGGGAGTAAAAGTGCTATAAACACATGGTATTATTGCTGGCCGTAAGTTATTGGGTACGATATGTCCACAATATAGACAATGTGCAGTGGACGGTCGCAATGAAACATATGAATAGAAATCCCCACAACAAAGAGTAGATAGGATTTCTCACCATCTCTGTTTACCTTATAGGATATGCCGTGGCCATATATCTCTCGACACTGATGAGCCATGAGGAACAATGAGGTGATGTAGATGCTTACTGAAGTACAAAAGCCGACAGAGGGCAAAAGACATGTGGCAATGGCCAACGGAAATCCGATGCCGCTTCCATCATACGGAAGGGGAGGAAGGTTAAGAGAGCAAATCAGAAAACGGTCAGGTTGGCCAACAAGATGTCAACAGGGTGAAGGTCACGACCGAATTTGCTAACAAGTGTGGCCAGGGCTGCAATGTTCAGAGGTAGTCTCTGTGTGAAGGTGATGAGGTAGATAGACAAAAACAAGTACTTAGACCGGGAAATAGCTCCATGGTGGCTTCAAAATGTTGAACTTGTCTTGATGGAGAAACTGGAGAAGAACACAGACAATTATTGTGTGAAATGAATAATCAAATGTCACACTCGTTAGTTTGAAATTTGGCCGTATTGGCTAGATTTCTTAAACGCCACATTAAGTGAGGGTCAAAGTGACATCAAGCCTGGTCAAAACAAGAATATGATCTGAAGGGTCAGGACCAAGAAAACTACAAGCATGTTTATGTGTGGCAATAGTATGAGTTCTAAGAGATAGTAATGATACATAATATTGGATGGATACAGATAGATGGAAAAGTCTAAGTAGCACTGTGAAAACACTCAAATGGGAATGTGTGCAATGCAAGACTCGAAAGAAGTCTATGGATAAGTGAAGAACAGGAAAGAGGTACCCAGGAAATGAATGGAACAGACGGGAAGAGGGTCCCATGGATAAGTGAAGAACTGGGTAAGAGGTCCCATGGATAAGTGAAGAACAGGGGAAGATGGGGGGTACCATGGATGAGTGAAGAAAAGGAAAGAGGTCCCATGGATATGAAGAACAGGGAACGAGGTCCCATGGATAAGTGAAGAATACAGGGGAAGAGGTCCCATGGATAAATGAAAGAACAGGGGAATAGGTCCAAGGAATAATGAAGAAAAGGGAAAGATCGGTCAATGGATAGTGAAGAACGGGGAAGAGGTCCCATGGATAAGTGAAGAACATGGAGGAAAGAGGTCCAGGATAAGTGAAGAATAGAGGAAGAGGTCCATGGATAAGTGAAGAACAGAGGAAGAGATCCCAGGATAAGTGAAGAACAGGAAGAGACATGGAAAGTCAGAAAAAGGGGAAGACAGGTCAACATGAACATGAAGAACAGGGGAAGAGTACGTCCCAGGATAGTAAAGAGCAGGGGAGAGGTCCCATGGAGTCAAGAACAGGGAGAGTGGTCCCATGGATAAGTGAAGAACAGGGCAAGAGGTCCCATGTATAAGAAGAACAGAGGTTAAGGTCCCATGGATAAGTGAAGAACAGAGGAAGAGGTCCCATGGACAAGTCAAGAAAAGGGGAAGAGGTCAAATGACAGGAAGAACAGGGAGGAGGTACCATGGATATGAAGAACAGGGGAAGAGGTCACATGGATAAGTGAAAACAGGGGAGGATGGGTCCCATGGCATAAGAGAAGAACTGGGAAGAGGTCCCATGGATAAGGAAGATAACGGGAGGAGGTCCATGGATAAGAGAAGAACAGGCAAGAGGTCACGGAATAGGAGACAGTGGAGGTCCAGAATAGGAGAACAGGGAGGAGAGGTCCAGGATAAGGAGAACGAGGAGAGGGGTTCCCATGGATAAGTGGAGAACGAGTGGCAGCCTCCAGGAATAATGCAAACATTGTATGTTCTCCATGTGGAATATAGATCAGGAAGATAAATAGATCAATAGATTGATAGATTCTGGAAAGATCTATAGATAGATACCTTAAATCTATGAAGTTTCCTGTGTAAGTCCCTCTCCATCTTTCCTCCTGTTGTCTCTATCTACTCACTAGACTGGATGGGTCATGTTTATAGAATGTTCTGTGTCTCTCGATGGTCGGACGTTTATGTAGCGAGTGGAGGATACTGTCATGGGCAGGCGGTCAATGCGCAGGAGGTTGAACAAGCTGCACTGCTCGCGAGGTGTCCCATAAAAACACACATGAAGGCTTATTAAATTCTCTCTGGTGGAGGCTCTGGGGAGGAGGCACCAACAGGATGAGACGGACAGAGAGAACAAGGATTCTGGTGTTCCTTTATAGTTTATTAATTCCAATATTAGTACTGCAATGTTTTATGACAACAGGTAAAGATATGACAAGAGCAGATCCTCATCATATCCTGTAGATCTTTATTTATATAAAAAGTAAAAAACATAACACAAACCAAACACTAATATACAATATATACAAAATATCATACAATAACTTACCTGCTGGTCCAGCCCATTCAACCTAGCAAAAACAATAATTACAACACGCCAATGAATAACACAAAACCGATTCCACAACCCCCACCCAACGGAGATATATTACATCCTAAACCAAAACGACAATCCACACCCCCAAATAAACATGAATATACATAAACCCCCACCCCACACCACTTTTTTTTAAAATATATAATAACAAACACATAATACACATATCACTACACTAAACTAGATCCCTCGCCCGCACCCTCCCCTTCCCCCCAGGCACTGGTCTAACATCCAAAGTTTGCGTTAAGTAGTCCAGACCAGTGTCCAAGGTCAGTTCATAAATCCCAAGATCCCGACTTGGGCAATCCCTGAGGGTCAGAGGCTTCTGGAAACCCTCTTGTCAAGGAGTTTCCTCGACATGGTCCTGATCTCCCACATTCCCAGACCCCACCGGCGAATCCCCTTCAGAACCGGGGTAGCGTAAGCCGGAAGATGCCCATGCGGTGTACGGAGATCCTTCACTTGTCCTCCTGTCTCCCATTCCTGGAAGAAAGGCCGAAACCATCCCCTACAGGAGTATACCCACGGAGGAGCCCTCTCTTTCCAGAGGTTTGCTACATTGATCTTAAGAAAGGTATTCACTAGGAACACCACAGGGTTGACCATACACAACCCTCCTTGTCTCCTCGTGCGGTAAGTAACCTCCCTCTTGATAAGGTTCAGCCTATTCCCCCATAACAGCTGGAAGAACAGACTGTAGACCCGAGTCGATCTGGGATCTGGCACACACTGCCCAGATATATCAGCAATGGGAGCAGGTAGGTTTTGATCAGATTAACCCTTTCTCTGAGGGTCAAAGACCAACCCTTCCACTGGTCCACCCTCTGAGCGGCGATCTTAAGCCTGCCGTCCCAGTTTTGCATGGGGTAATCCCCCTGGCCAAATTCGATGCCGAGAACTCCTGGACCCTCCCTCTCCCAGCCATATAACTCCTCACACTTATCCCGGTTGATCTTGACCCAGAAGCCTCGTCAACCTCTGACATCACCCATTGCGCCTCCCCTCCCGAGGACACGAAAACGGTGACATCATCGGAATATGCTACCACCCTTAGAGTGGCTTCCGGTGCTGCCCGATCCATCCCGACTCCCACCAACGGCCCACGATCAACCCTCCTAAGGAATGGGTCGATCACGAACACGTACAGTAGTGGGCTCAGAAGACAACTCTGGCAAACACCAGATCCGACCTCAAAAGAGCGGCCAATCCAACCGTTCACAAGCGGGAAACTCTCTGCCCCTGCGTACAAAACTTTCAGCCAATTGACAAACTCCCCCGGCAGGCCATACCTCAGAAGGACAGACCAGAGGTACTCGTGGTTAACCCAATCAAACGCTTTTGCCTGATCCAAGGACAGCAAGTACCCCTTCCAGTTACCAGCCCCCCCCTGCCTCAGTCAAGAGGGGAACCTCTTGCGTTACTTATCCTGTACTTATTCAGAGCTGCACTATAAATAGTATAATATAATACAGTATAATATATATTCTTCCTCTGTATCTGCACACAGGACATATTTTCCTATTTACAGATCTATGAAAATCCCCTTTAAGACATTTGCCTTTACATTAATATGTGTGTGAGTTATTCCTATCTTCGGGGTTTCCTCTAGAAATGTAAATAAGCCTCAGGGTAATTCCCTCTCTGAGTGTCTTTATAACCTTCCTCTAGATGTGGATCTGTCACGAAGTCCTTCTCTATCACTATAACCTGTGTGTATATGGGAGCAGCATTTACCCCGAGTTCATGTTTGTATATGAGAACTTCCTACCAGCTACATGTTATCTCTATGTTATATTACATCTCATCTCACGGTCCTGTTCGTGCCTCTAGGATGATTACTCAGAGTGAAGCCTGAATATTCTGCTCTAATCACGAGTCATAGATAAATCCCAGTGTAGTCTCATCCTATGAAAGGCTTTTCCCTTATATATATTGATCAATTGGATTGGTCATCAATATCAGATTATCTGGGGTCTTACAATCAGGTTCCTTTTCGATCCACTAATTTTTGCACCACAGAGCTGGAGCAACTACTCCATTCTTTGTGTAATTGCCAAGTTGTGTCCCTACAGTTTATCTGCCATTCACTTTAACAAGGACTGTGGTGCCATTTCCTGGGCCAACCACTACATAGAGAGTGGCGCTGTTCTTTGGACTCCGCTTTCCATTTTCCTTTTTCTACTGGAGGCCGTCAGAAGCCGCCGATCAGGACTGGTCCAGAGAGTCAGCCTTTGATCCACTGATGACTTATCCTGCCGGCTATTAATGTCTTTTAGATAGAATATCTGTAATGCAGGGAATAGGTTCAGGGAAGGCAAACAGCACAGTGAGCCCTACACTAAAACCCCCCAAACTGCCCTGCCTGCTTACTCGATCCACCCTAAATGGTGGCCATTAACTGGGTGACAGTCCCTTCCTATGCCCAAGTGCAAACATGTAGCAATACAAACAACACAGAGAAAAAAAAGCTGACAAGCCAGGTCACAACAGAGATAGCTATAAAGTACTGATTCACAAAAGCAGAAGAACAGTCTGAACAGGAGCCAAGCTCAGAATACCAGGAATACAGTAAACAGAGGTTCTCTCACAAGGAATAGAGCGGGTCAAGATAAACTAAAACCAGCATCAAACAGAATGGGGCACATTTACTAAGGGTGCGAGGACCGCATTTCTGTCCATTTTGCGCTGCATTTAACAGGGGTTTTTGGCGCATGCAATAGGGTTTTGGAGCAATCGCGCTGACTTTCATACGACAAAAATCAGAGGGCATGGCAGTCGGACAACCCGACTGATTCGAACTGAGCGCGGGTTTTAAAATTCAAATTGTGTCGCAAGACAATGTACTCACATACACTCATATATCTGATACATGTTCTGAATCACTGTCATATATCTGATACATGTTCTAAATCACTGTCATATATCTGATACATGTTCTGAATCACTGTCATATATCTGATACGTGTTCTAGATCACTGTCATATATCTGATACATGTTCTAAATCACTGTCATATATCTGATACATGTTCTGAATCACTTTCCACCCTCACCTTATTTTTGGTCCTTGAATGTTTATAATGTAATAAACTGCTGTCTGGACGTGGGGTTTTCCAGGTAAAACTGTCAAATAAATGTTTCACCTATAAAAAGTTGTAAAAGTAAAATCATGTCCAATGCCAGCTAGAGGTGCGTTCACACTGTGCAGTTAGGAGATTCCACATTTAGTTTTTGATTTCACAGAAGAGACGTCCTTTTATAAATATTTCTCACCTGTAAAATAAAGGAACCGTCGCTCTAAAAGCAGCAAACAAAACATTATCATCATCTGCGATGCTGTAAGACATCCCCCTGGAGGGTCTAGGGTCCTGTAGTGAAAACATGATAAGGGCTCATTCAGACTACCATGGTCGGTCCGTGAATCTTGGGTCGCGTGGTGCGCACATTTCACTAACCAAACCCAGTGCAGAGGAACGCTCCCGAGGAAGATCATTTAGTCCTGGGAAAATAACTTGTGCTCCAATGGTCCAAGGGGAAAAAAACGTTGGGGTCCACCAGTGTACAGGAAAGTCAGGGCCGGTGTTAGGGGGTGGCAAACTGGGCATTTCCCCAGGGCCCCCTCTCCTAAAGGGGCCCCCTGCATGTGGACTTTTGTGGGCAGAGGATGAATTACTCCTTAAATACCCCTTGGTTAAATACCCGGGTCCAGATCATCTATCTCCTGTCTACATATCTATCATCTATCTGTCTAGTTATCTATCTCCTATAATTTGTCTTTTTCCTATCCTATCCTATATATCTGTCTATATAGACCTTTATCTATCCAGCTTTTGTCTATTTATCTACAGTATATGTCTTCTATCTATCTATCTCCTATCTATTATCTACCAATCAATCTTTTATCTCTCCTTCTACACATTGACCAAGTCCATAGCACAGGTAATATCTACCTAACGATAGTCTGATAATACTCACTGTGGTTCAGTGTAAACTGTTTTACGTCGCGGTATAATAAATCCCATCCACTCACCTGCTACTGCTGTAAATGACTGCAGGTTACGGACCATTCACACAAGCAAGTTTAGTCCGTGAAACGCAAACTAAAAGGTCAATTATCATGGTGTTATCATCAAGTTATCTTGTGGACCGAACATGAACAGGACTCCAAGCATCATAGTTCTGTATGATACAAGGAGTCCCTGCTTCCCCAATGGAACAATAGTGCTGTACATGATTGTAGTACAGCATTAAAGTCCTTCAGGCATTCCTTACACCATGTACAATTATGACTCCTGATGCTAATATAATGCCTTGAGTTAACATTGTGTTTACATAACGTTTACACAAACACAATGTAAACATCATTTCATCTCAATGTAAATCCCATGTTTACTCCACTGCCATGTAAACTCAATTGAATTAACAAACACAATGGGGGGGTTTTACAAATTCTTGCGCAAGCACGACTGTCGGCATCAGAGATCAGTCTCCGGAACGCACAGCCCGATGTATTAAAGTGGCGCACAGCTGTAAGTGATGGTAATAATCAGTCGTGCGCCATAAAAATGCCGACATCAATTAGATGTGCGCCAATAGCTTACATGGACTTAATTTTGCTTTCTGACCATTTTTTTTCCTGGTCTATTTCTGTTTAGTGGAGGAAAACCCTAGTCATTTTCTGCGCCAGATTTATCACTGTGTTAATGAATCTGGTGCAGGATAAGACTTTCGGTTTCCAGTTTGGACCTACTTTAAAGTGGTCTAAACTCTCCGACACAATTTTCGGCGCACAGAACATGCAAATAGGCCACGTCCCCTTTACCCCAAACCAACGCCTCTTTTCCAAAGGCCACACCCCCTCAGTCGGACAAGTCAGAAAATGGCTAAAAACAGGTCTAAAAGCCTTGACAAATGTGGCGCAAAACCACCAGAATTGTGGCGCAATTGCGTTAATACATCCGCCCCCCCCCATGTTAACGGTGCACCAGAAAGTTGTCGGGGCAGTGCATTGGGCACCATATTTATGATAAACATGCGCCAGAAATCCTGAATCACTCTACGCACTACACAGCGAACTGTTTTTAATAAATTTTTCTGTTTCTTTTGGGTCTTTTTATGGCGCATGTGCTCTATTGAGCCTAACACAACCTTCCTCTAAAGTTTGCCATTGTCTAGTTATCACCTGGAGCCAGATGTTTAAGTTGCAACTTTTGTTGTCTTCTGTGTTCTTGTCAGGCGCAGGAAAGCTGCTGGAGACTTTCGTGGCTTTTCACTAAATTCACTAAAGACCTTATCTGAGATGTATTAAAAAGGCAAAACTCCTACGACACATCTGACCGGCAGAAGAGGAAAAAAGCCCAAAACAAAGATCTATGTGCCCCGTGTGCAGAAATCATGATCACTCATAACTTTCACTTATGGCGTTATATAATCTTTGCATTGTTTCCCACCGCCTGGCGGAGTAATGTGAGGGCCGATGCATTACTCAGACTTATTGTCAGCTTTACCTTTGTCCTACTTCTCCATATCAGGCAGCGCAACTGGCAAAGTCCTAATAATATTCCTAAACAACTATGACACACCCTGAGAGAGGTGACCCGCTCCCTGACAGAGGACACAACACAAGGACTGGACTCACTGATGGGAAACTTTACCATAAGTCACTACATCTCATAAGATCAAACAACATGAAAATTGTTACAATTCAGTTCTACATATTGTAATATGGGGTCTATGAGATCAGGAGTCTCAGCTCTGCTCGGCTCCATCCTCCTTTCCTATGGTTTGTGTACATCTGCGCTGCAGAGAGGGAGACAATCAGGGAATAATGGTTTCCTATTAGGATAGATGTGCGCACCCAAGATCGGCAGATTATTACACAGGACGCATAGGACACATAGAAATTATAAGCAGGGACAGAGACATTGGGGCACATTTACTTACCCGGTCCCTGCACGATCCCCGATCCGGACTGTCCGACAAGGATGAAGTCTGCCACGATTCACTGCAATCGTGCGCCTGATAAACTGCATGTGTCGCTTCCCCGTTCAGGTCCCCGGAGTTCACCTTCTTCTTCCTGGTGCATGTAAGTGCTTGGCTTGCAACACAATTTTCAAGTTAAATCCCGCGCTCAGTCCGAATCAGTCAGCCCGCCCCCGATCCCGTGTCCCAAAAACCCCTTTTAAATCCCTGTCCCAGGACATCGTAGGGAGGTCCGTCGAAAGTGCGGTCCGCGGGGCCCTTAGTAAATGAGCCCCATAATCATCTGCTGTCACTTTTCTGCTATAGATAAGCAGATACCTTCTATCTCTACTGGGGAGAGAAAATCCAGCAACATGTGGCTCTGATTTTCCTGCCATTTTATTGAGGAATTATCCTATATCAAGCAGGGCAGAATCTCTAGGCTGGTGGGGTGTAATAGCAAGGAGCAGAGGACATCAGTTTGGTTATGCTTTAGGTATCCCAATTTACAGTAGAGCACATATATATCTGATAATGTGTGTCATGTTAGGGGTAGCGCTGAAGAGCAAGGTCTGTATTTCACTGATCTGAGCCTATCTATGGAGTATATGTTACACTGGATGAAACAATGTTTCGATCCCAGGGATTGCTAGGGGTAAAGACTGAATGGACACTTTGAGTAACAGGGTAACTCATTGGCACAGAATTGTCATTTTGAGTTGATTGAGAGGGTGACGTATGTACAAACGTCATAAGTTTCCTCAATGCTTCTATACTATGGCTGCCATATAGATGCTTTATTTCCAGGTCACCCCAAAGGGAGTATTGAGTGCAATTAAACCACATAAGTGAATCTATTTGTTTTGGAAAAATGACAATTACTGCAGCTTTCCATTTATTTATTGCAAACTCAACGTAACTAAACGTCCTATAATTGGGAAGATTTGCGGCACGGCCTCTCGTCCTTCAATGGAAAGGGGAGGGGTGAGGAGCACTCACCTCCCTTCTGCAGCCGGCCATGTACCCGCCTGGGATTAATTCGGGGTGACCATACAGTCGTGTGAATGAAGTCTTGTGAAAAACAGATGTTTAATGTCCATTTTGCAGTGCCGTTGCATCCTTGTGGTTTCCGTTTTTCCCGGATTCTCATGAACTGTAGTCTATTAGTCTATGAGTGATCTGTGAAAAATAATTTCGGTAATGAGCCCTTGCTATAAGGCAAATTCCCACAGGCACCACCCAAAAAGTCACACAACCCCTCTAAAATACTGTGTGTGCTCCAAAGTGTAAAAACCTGCCCAAGAATCCGTGCATTATTCTGGTGTACATTTACAGATGGGTCCTAGTAACAAACGGACCTCTGTGTCCACTGTGACCTCTCTGGATGACCTATGGGTGCGGGTAATTTACTGAACTTTAGTCCAAGGCTGCAACTATAAGGTGTCTGCAGTGAAGCTTTATTATTAATCCTTGTTCCCTTTATTGTCACAGGGACCACAAAATAATTTGGATAGGGTTACACTCTATACTGTATATCTGTTCCAACTTCCATGCAAATTCAACTTAAAGGCATCTACCACCAGGATGAAGGATTGTAAACCAAGCACACTTACATACTGGTGTGCACCCCCTCTGTGAGGATCCAAACTTCTTTTAGCTTCTTAAGCCCTTGTTTTTACAAAAAAAACAGGTTTGAAATATTATGCAAATGACCCCCAATGGGCTCTAGGTTCCATAGATGTTAATGAAACCTGGAGTCCCTGAGGCTCATTTGCACAATTTTTAAAACCTTTTTTCTATAAAAACAAGGGCTAATGAAGGTAAAAGAAGTGTGGATCCTGCCAGAGGGGGCACACACCAGCATGTAAGTGAGCTTGGTTTAAAAAAATCTAAGAGTTAGTGTAATGGATGTAAAATAACTTGCAAAGCTGAGCTACTTAAAAAAAATCTATTTGCAATTCACTAATCAGATACTGTGGTAATTGTCAATTTTTGGCTGCATTTCAACCACATCAACGACTCATCACATAATCGCACCCTAAGGGCTGTTTCAGATGAATCAGGGTTGGTCATTTCACACTGCCAGTGCAATGACTGTGATATATGATGCACGGAGTCCCTCATTCCCGCATTAACAGCAACACTTAACTGGAATCATTATTACAGCTGGGAAGAGGGGACTCCTTCCATCATATATCACTTATGATGCACCGAGTTCTGTCACCTGCACTATGTTTTGCATTCTCCTAGAACAGTGGTGGCGAACCTATGGCACGGGTGCCAGAGGTGGCACTCAGAGCCCTTTCTGCGGGCACTCAGGCCATCACCAGAGATGACTCCAGGTATCTTCCTGAAGTCGCAGACAGCCCAGGACTTGCTGTGCACAGAGCTATTTTAAAGTGACAGCTCTACCTGGGACTATTTTCTGCTTTGTTGGTGTCCTCAGGTGCTGGTATGAATGAAAGTTGTGACAGAGCAGGGAGTATAAATTTCTGTGGTGGCACTAATTAAGTGGGTTTTGGTTGTAGTTTGGGCACTCGGTCTCTAAAAGATTCGCCATCACTGTCCTAGAAGATGCAGAGAACAAAACACTAAAAGTCAGATGATTTTTGCTCCAGGCATCCCAAAATAATCACTACTGTTCTCCTGCAGTGATACCTGACACAGGTGACAAGGCTTAAAGGACGTCTATAATTAGTGTCCTACTAAGGGTGAAGACACACATGGCGTTTTTGGGCCGTTTTTACTAAGTGCGTTTTCAGATCGTTAAAAACGCATGCGTTAAAAAACACATCCGTTTTTTAAAAAAGCATGCGTTTTTAACGATCTGAAAACGCACTTAGTAAAAACGGCCCAAAAACGGCCCAAAAATGCCATGTGTGTCTTCACCCTAAGAAGTTGCTGAGGAACTATTCTCCTTAGGACTTCTTTTGCTAATGAGATTGGGGCGCTGCAGTTACGTCACCAGAGTTATTCACTCCCCCTGTTCCAATACAAGTCCCACCACGTCTGATAAAAGTCCTGCTTTGCGGATGTATCGGAACGGGTGTAGTAAAAAAGTTAAAAGACATTGCACTCTAGTGACGTTGTCGGAGTGTCCAGACTAATTAGCATAATTTTTATAACTCTATATTTCCGCTCTAGTGGCGTAAAGAGTTATAATAAAAGAAGTCCTGAAGAATGATACTTCTTAGTAGGACACATCTACCAGCATTAAAACTGATGGTAAATGTCTTGTAACATGTGGGGTACGGAGGGTGCACCCCAAGCCATGGGGTCCCAAAAGGTGTCTCTATCTAATATAAGGAGATCAGCACTATAATAAATAATACACACATTTTAGGGCTTATTTACTAAGGGTCGCGGATCGCACTTTCGTCGAACTGTTCACGGTTTTTGGGATTTGCGCAGCTTTGGCAAGTATTTAACAGGGGTTTGCGCTGGGATTGTGTTGCACGCGATGGGATTGTGTCGCAGCTGCAAGACAATGCACTTGCATGCACCGGGAAGAAGAAGGTGAACTCCGGCGGACCTGAGAGGGGAAGCGACACATGCAGGATATCGGGTGCACGATCTTAGTGACTCCCCGCACAGCGCATTATACACGGACATTGCACTTACATGCACCAGGAAGAAGAAGGTGAACTCCTGGGACCTGACCCCGGCCCAGATGATTGGAGAAGAGCTCTGTCAGTCATAGCATGTTAACTATTGCTGGGCCAGAGTGGAGGAGATAGGTGTGGTGCAATTAAAATTATTACAAACAGCAAGGCAAGTAAACCCGTAATCACAGTAGTAAAATTACGTGCATAGATAAAACCAGCGCCTCCTCAAAGAGGATGACACTTACACGGATGTTACAAGACCCCTTTCTGCTGATACATGCTATGCTATATGGTTTTTATGCTACATGCTAACACCTTTTATCTTATGAGGGAGTCTCTAGTTTGTCTATAATCTTTAGTCAAGCTTCCAGACTACTTTTTGGGTCAGACATTGACTGGCTAAACCTTTTTTTTTCCAAAATATGGCAATAGAAAGTGCTCCTCTGCCTGTGTTACCCTTCGAGATCAAGACGTTATCAAAACTGCCAATATACCCAACTCTAGGAATAAGAAGTAACCAATGACCCATCTCTCCTGTGAGTTCTTTCATGGGGAAATGGTAGTCCACTGTTGCTGGCCTTCCATGGTAATGCTATCAGCTCAATCTAAAGTCTAACACAAGACAAAACACAGAAATTAGGGAACAATATTTATTATGGATGGATCCAACTTTTTGACTTTATTAGTTTGGACAGATCCAACTTTTTTACATTTTGGAGACTTCACAAATAACATCCAGTATAATTTGAGACATTTTTTGAGGTTTAGACAGAAGTCCTATCATTGTTATATGTTGTCCGGGTCTCGCTTAGCTGACTGATCTCCATTTCTGCCTCGTTTTCATCTCTCATTCCCAATTTTCCTTTCACACCTCGTAGAAATCTTAGAAAAGTCTTCTGCACGGCGGTAGAGGAGTAGTAGAAAATGATGGGGTCAATACTGGCATTGAGTGTGGTCAACAGTAGAGCGTACACTCTCCAACGTGAGTTCTTGTTTTCGACGAAGCCAACAATATGGGAAATGTTGTATGGCACAAAGCATAAGGTGAAGTTGAAGAGTGTGGCCACCGCTAAGCATATTGCTCTGTACCTCCTTCTTCTTCCTATCTTGGGCATGGACAGAAGCAACCGGACAAAGTTGAAATAACAGAAGATGGTGATCATGAATGGAATCCAGAACAACAAAATGCTTCCTTCTATTCGAAAGGGAAATAAAATGTTCCTCTGTTCCTCGGTAAAACTTTGGTAACATTGATCTTGTTGACTCTCATTACTTGGAAAGACGGTGATGACGATTAAACTGACACTTCCATGAAGGCCACTAAACACCCAGATGAACCCGCAGATCCAGATAGTGTAGACAGTTTTCCGGCTAACTTTGTACTTCATTGGGTAAGCCACTCCGAGATACCTCTCAATACTGACAGCTGTGAGGAAGAGGGTACTAATGTATATACTGCAAAAATATACCCACACCACAATGGGGCAAAGAAAAAGGGGCATGGGCCAGGTCATGTTGGAGGCTGCTTCAGCTATCTTGAATGGTAAGATGAAAAGAAGGAGCAAGTCGGAGATGGTCAGGTTGAGCAAGAAGAGTAGAAATGGAGATGGTCTTTGACGGACCTTGACTATGAAGGTGTAACATGCCAAGAGATTGGAAGGCACTCCCGTTACAAATGCCAAGATATAGACAAAGAGGACGAGTGGAGTGTAGATGGCCGAAGACATGTCCAGCAATGGGAGTTCTATAAGAAGAAATATGTAAAGAAACAGAATGATCACATACACAATATTAAGATAAAATTAGAAATAACAATAACGAGAAAACAAGTTTTTGACTGAGACGTTGTCTAACCTTATGTAAAGGATATAGAATAAGTGTTCAAACATTGACAATGCCTAATGCTCCCGCGGTGAAATTCTACTGGTTTCCTATCTGTTCACTCGGCTCCAGAAATGTTCTGTCTACAAGACATGGGATCAGTGGAAGGAGCGGTGACTTCAGTGATGTGGACATGTCACATCTACAGCTAAGGAGGAATGGGGACCAAGGAAGTGTTGCCACGTGAGTGCTACCAGAAGACTTATTCCTTTTGATTTGCCATTTCCAATTGTTGATAATGTAGATGACTGGGTGGACCTCTATGCAAAATCTCAGGCCTTCTGTATATACAATGTATTATTAGGGATAATTGACTCATATCGGGAGAAGACACCCAATAGAAGCCCAAGAATCCTGGCCTGGGTCCCTGTGCAGAGGAAATAAAATAATACAGTTACAAAGAAACAAGGACCAGCTCAAGGATCAAGCGTCCATTTAAAAATCTCCAATCTTGGAGACGCTTGATCCCGGAGCTGGTCCTTGTTTGTTTGTATTCTTCCAAAAGAAGCTGGAGGGACCGTGCTGGATCAATTCACTGGGGAATAAATCTGCATTCCAGGTGAGCTGATTTACAATTTTTGCTGTGGACAAAATAATACAGTCAGCCGACCCACATCAGGGAAAGTAGATGCCACCACCTTGAAGCAGAAGTTCTAGTTGTAGGTAGCGTAATACAGGCAGTCCGCGGGTTACGTACAGGAGAGGTACTGGAGGTTTGTTCCTAAGTTGAATTTGTATGTAAGTCGGAACTGTATATTTTATAATTGTAACCCCAGGCAGAATTTTTTTTTTGGTCTCTGTTACAAGAATTTTAAAATGTTGGGTTGTCATAAGAACCAGGATTAACAATAAAGCTTCATTGTAGACACCTGTGATACCTGTTACAGCTGATTATTGTAGCCTAAGGCTAAAGTACAGTAATTACCAACATCCAGAGATCCGTTTGTAACTAGGGGTCGTCTGTAAGTTGGGTGTTTTTAAGTATCCTTTTCTTACCCTCTTAGGGCTGCCTGTCTGTGATCCTCATGGGAGTGCACTACAAGAGCTGCTCTTACACTCTCTGCTCTGATTGGACAGGACACAGGTACTGGGTGGAGCCTCTACTTTTCTGGTCCTCCCATTATACTCAGTTTACCCCTAGATAGTTCCCATATTTAGATTGTAAAATCCAGTGCAAGATTCATAGATGTCCTTCCTTTACACAAACTCTTATTAGGGGATATTTCTTAGATGTTTCCATCCAGTAATCCCATGTAGTCTTCCTTACTGATAACACGGAGCAATGTAGGGACAGGGAGGGGAATCCCATTACTAATCTCAGAAGAACGTGTTACCGAGAGCAGAAGTCAAGGGTCTATCTGAAGTCGTCTTCCTGTTTTCTTCACTGTAGAGGAAATCCTTCCCCGGGCGTTCAGACCGCAGCGTAATCTCAGACTTCTCTCTAATCATTCTTACATTGTCCTTAGTGAGGAGGGTGAAGTGCAGTCCTAGTGTGAAGATCTTCCCTAATCACATCCGATGGGGGAAGCGCATGGATTGTAGTCACTCGATGAATTGATGTCATTTCAGATTTGGGGAGATTTGATAGAATTTTAAATAAACTTGTTATGGAACATCCGAATAAAATCAAAATTCTTTATTCTTCATCCATTACAATACAGGTGACTGTGTAAGAAGTCGGTGGAGGTAAGAGACCGGTGCGTTTCGGCTCTATTCTAAGCCTTATTCATGGTATAATAAAATCAAGGTATAACCACCATGACGTCAGCCACTTCCTGGCATCATTGTGTGTGCGCCGCCATCGGCAAGTGACTGACGTCATGGTGTATGCGACGGAACTGTGAGGGGAGCCGAAGCCAAAGACACAAGACATGCAGGGGGCGTCAAAAAGGTGAGTAAAAAATTTTTTTTTTTGGCTAGGCAGGGGGCTGCTGTCTTTATACATGGGGTGGGGGGATTCACTGGCTATATACGGGGGTGGCAAGCACTGCCTATATATATGGGGAAGTGCAGACACTGGCTTTATATGGGGGAGTGCAGACACTGGCTATATACAGGGATTGCAGGCACTGGCTATATACTGGTGGTAGGCTGTGGCTATATACTGAGGGACAGGCACTGGTTATATACTGGGGGGCATGCACTGGCTATATACCGGGGGGCACTGGCTGGTTATATACATTGGGGTTGCTGGCTACATACTGGGGGAAGGGGGCTGCTGGCTATATATACAAGGGGGCAGGCACTGGTTGTATCCAAGGGGGCTGCTGGCTATATACAAGGGGCTGCTGGCTATATACAAGGGGCAGGCACTGGCTATATAAAAGGGGGCTGCTGGCTATATACTCTGGGGAGGGGGCTACTGGTTTTATACTAAGGGCAGAGCAGGCTATATACTGGGGGGGCTTCTGGCTATAAACTGGGGGCTTCTGGCTATATACTGGGGAGAGTGTGACCAATGCATTTCCCACCCTCGACTTATACTCAAGTCAACAGGTTTTCCCAGTTTTTGCATTAAAATTCTACTTATACTCGAGTATATACAGTAAATTGTGAGCCCCTTTGGGGACAAGGACTGGAAAACTCTGTGTGCGCTATATGAAGGAATTATTATTATTCCCTTCTAGTAGGATTTCTCTCCAGTCACCTCCCCGAATGTGACAATTAACATGTTCAATGCCAAAAAATGCAAAGAAGAAAAATCTTTGTTATGAAGTTCTACAAAGCGTTTCGCTGCCTTGGAAGCATCGGAATCAGCAATTTATACTTGTAATATCTTGTTTTTCATTTTTGTATGGTCCAACCCACATTCTACATCAGGTTCTGAGTAATGGCCATAGGTGTTTACCGATAGTCGGTTATCGGTAAAAGGTTTCTACAGATGTGGAGGACCCCGCTGTAATATTTGCCACTTTGCTAAAAACCGGACACTTTGGGGGTCATTTACTAAGGGCCTGATTCGTGTTTTCCCGACGTGTTACCCGAATATTTCCGATTTGTGCTGATTTCCCCTGGATTGCCCTGGGATTTTGGTGCATTGGCGCTGGCATGCACGCGATGGAAATCGGGGGGGGGCGTGGCCGAACGAAAACCCGACGGACTCGTAAAAAACACCTCATTTTTAAAAAAAATGTGTCGCGGAGCTTGCACTTACCTTCACTCAGCCCGGCTCGGGGGATTCCAGTGCGTTCCGAGGAACTGCCTTAATGAATCCCGGCCGGACCCGAATCCAGCGCAGAGAACGCACCGCTGGATCGCGGATGGACCGGGTAAGTAAATCTGCCCCTTTATCTTATGTCGAGTGAAAACAAGATTCACAATATCAAGACGTTTATTAATGGTGACGTACACCATGCGGTGCGCATTATACGTTGCACCTGTTGCATGAACATCTATGAGGGTCGATCCTTTCAAAAACAAGAATTCCCCAGCATATTAGAAGTATAAACTGGTGATTCCGATGCTTTTGGGGCAGATAAAACCTTTGTAGAAATTCATAATAAAGAGTTTTCTTCTTTGCAGTTTTTTTTGGCATTGAACGGGTTAATTGTCCTATTTTCGGGAAGGTGACTGTAGAAAAATCCTACTAAAAAGGGAAAGCTTTTGGATTCTTGCTCCAGGTATCCTAAAGGCAAGAATTCTAAGAATGGTTTATCATATATTTACTGATACAGGCAGTCCCCGGGTTACGTACAGGAGAGGTTCTGTAGGTTTGTTCTTAAGTTGAATTTGTATGTAAGTCGGAACTGTATATTTTATCATTGTAACCCCAGCCAGAATTTTTTTGGTCTCTGTGACAACCAGGATTAGTAATAAAGCTTCATTGTAGACGCCTGTGATAACTGTTACAACTGTTTATCTTAGCCTGGGGCTAAAGTACAGTAAATTACCAACATCCAGAGGGCCGTTTGTAACTAGGGGTTGTATGTAAGTCAGGTGTTCTTAAGTAGAGGACCTTCTGTATTGTTGCTATGTTATTTATTCTGTTATTCTTCTTTCCATTTGCCGTGAATCTTGTGTCCGCGTTTCATGTCTTATAACCGGAAATGATGTATCTAATTCCTCCGGTGATTTATTATACCATGAATAAGGCTTAGAATAGAGGCGAAACGCGTGGGTCTATTACCTCCACCGACTACTTACATGGTCGTCTGTATTGTAATGGATGAAGAATACATTTTCGATTTTGTTCGGATGTTCCACGACAAGTTTGTAGATTTGACCTCATCCGAAGCCGCACACCGGTGCGCAGTCCCATGTACACTGCTCCCACCTCCACAGAGGTGACGGGATGTGACACGTCTGTACCTCCAGGTTTGTGCTGATAGAATTTTAGTTTGATTTGCACCAATAAATTGTCTTTTATGCCTCGAGATCACAAATGTTTAAAGTAAAAACAAGTGAAGTTGTGATGGGTCATGCCATGTGATAGTATGTTATGTGATTGTGGTGTATTATTCAGTATCAGTATGCTGGTATTGTTTCATCATGGTTCTGGTAGTAGATAAGGTTCTGGTATGGCTTTATTATTGAGTACTAATATGGAAGTATTATTTATTCTACATGTTATGATTATGGTAGTGCTCATGGTGTGGCTGTATTATTCTATACTTATATATTTGTATTATGTATTCTATATGCTATGGTAATAGTGGTGGCCATGGTGTGGCTGTATTATTCACTCCTTCTATAATAGTATTATGTATTCATATATCTGATACATGTTCTGAATCACTGTCATATATCTGATACATGTTCTAAATCACTGTCATATATCTGATACATGTTCTGAATCACTGTCATATATCTGATACGTGTTCTAGATCACTGTCATATATCTGATACATGTTCTAAATCACTGTCATATATCTGATACATGTTCTGAATCACTTTCCACCCTCACCTTATTTTTGGTCCTTGAATGTTTATAATGTAATAAACTGCTGTCTGGACGTGGGGTTTTCCAGGTAAAACTGTCAAATAAATGTTTCACCTATAAAAAGTTGTAAAAGTAAAATCATGTCCAATGCCAGCTAGAGGTGCGTTCACACTGTGCAGTTAGGAGATTCCACATTTAGTTTTTGATTTCACAGAAGAGACGTCCTTTTATAAATATTTCTCACCTGTAAAATAAAGGAACCGTCGCTCTAAAAGCAGCAAACAAAACATTATCATCATCTGCGATGCTGTAAGACATCCCCCTGGAGGGTCTAGGGTCCTGTAGTGAAAACATGATAAGGGCTCATTCAGACTACCATGGTCGGTCCGTGAATCTTGGGTCGCGTGGTGCGCACATTTCACTAACCAAACCCAGTGCAGAGGAACGCTCCCGAGGAAGATCATTTAGTCCTGGGAAAATAACTTGTGCTCCAATGGTCCAAGGGGAAAAAAACGTTGGGGTCCACCAGTGTACAGGAAAGTCAGGGCCGGTGTTAGGGGGTGGCAAACTGGGCATTTCCCCAGGGCCCCCTCTCCTAAAGGGGCCCCCTGCATGTGGACTTTTGTGGGCAGAGGATGAATTACTCCTTAAATACCCCTTGGTTAAATACCCGGGTCCAGATCATCTATCTCCTGTCTACATATCTATCATCTATCTGTCTAGTTATCTATCTCCTATAATTTGTCTTTTTCCTATCCTATCCTATATATCTGTCTATATAGACCTTTATCTATCCAGCTTTTGTCTATTTATCTACAGTATATGTCTTCTATCTATCTATCTCCTATCTATTATCTACCAATCAATCTTTTATCTCTCCTTCTACACATTGACCAAGTCCATAGCACAGGTAATATCTACCTAACGATAGTCTGATAATACTCACTGTGGTTCAGTGTAAACTGTTTTACGTCGCGGTATAATAAATCCCATCCACTCACCTGCTACTGCTGTAAATGACTGCAGGTTACGGACCATTCACACAAGCAAGTTTAGTCCGTGAAACGCAAACTAAAAGGTCAATTATCATGGTGTTATCATCAAGTTATCTTGTGGACCGAACATGAACAGGACTCCAAGCATCATAGTTCTGTATGATACAAGGAGTCCCTGCTTCCCCAATGGAACAATAGTGCTGTACATGATTGTAGTACAGCATTAAAGTCCTTCAGGCATTCCTTACACCATGTACAATTATGACTCCTGATGCTAATATAATGCCTTGAGTTAACATTGTGTTTACATAACGTTTACACAAACACAATGTAAACATCATTTCATCTCAATGTAAATCCCATGTTTACTCCACTGCCATGTAAACTCAATTGAATTAACAAACACAATGGGGGGGTTTTACAAATTCTTGCGCAAGCACGACTGTCGGCATCAGAGATCAGTCTCCGGAACGCACAGCCCGATGTATTAAAGTGGCGCACAGCTGTAAGTGATGGTAATAATCAGTCGTGCGCCATAAAAATGCCGACATCAATTAGATGTGCGCCAATAGCTTACATGGACTTAATTTTGCTTTCTGACCATTTTTTTTCCTGGTCTATTTCTGTTTAGTGGAGGAAAACCCTAGTCATTTTCTGCGCCAGATTTATCACTGTGTTAATGAATCTGGTGCAGGATAAGACTTTCGGTTTCCAGTTTGGACCTACTTTAAAGTGGTCTAAACTCTCCGACACAATTTTCGGCGCACAGAACATGCAAATAGGCCACGTCCCCTTTACCCCAAACCAACGCCTCTTTTCCAAAGGCCACACCCCCTCAGTCGGACAAGTCAGAAAATGGCTAAAAACAGGTCTAAAAGCCTTGACAAATGTGGCGCAAAACCACCAGAATTGTGGCGCAATTGCGTTAATACATCCGCCCCCCCCCATGTTAACGGTGCACCAGAAAGTTGTCGGGGCAGTGCATTGGGCACCATATTTATGATAAACATGCGCCAGAAATCCTGAATCACTCTACGCACTACACAGCGAACTGTTTTTAATAAATTTTTCTGTTTCTTTTGGGTCTTTTTATGGCGCATGTGCTCTATTGAGCCTAACACAACCTTCCTCTAAAGTTTGCCATTGTCTAGTTATCACCTGGAGCCAGATGTTTAAGTTGCAACTTTTGTTGTCTTCTGTGTTCTTGTCAGGCGCAGGAAAGCTGCTGGAGACTTTCGTGGCTTTTCACTAAATTCACTAAAGACCTTATCTGAGATGTATTAAAAAGGCAAAACTCCTACGACACATCTGACCGGCAGAAGAGGAAAAAAGCCCAAAACAAAGATCTATGTGCCCCGTGTGCAGAAATCATGATCACTCATAACTTTCACTTATGGCGTTATATAATCTTTGCATTGTTTCCCACCGCCTGGCGGAGTAATGTGAGGGCCGATGCATTACTCAGACTTATTGTCAGCTTTACCTTTGTCCTACTTCTCCATATCAGGCAGCGCAACTGGCAAAGTCCTAATAATATTCCTAAACAACTATGACACACCCTGAGAGAGGTGACCCGCTCCCTGACAGAGGACACAACACAAGGACTGGACTCACTGATGGGAAACTTTACCATAAGTCACTACATCTCATAAGATCAAACAACATGAAAATTGTTACAATTCAGTTCTACATATTGTAATATGGGGTCTATGAGATCAGGAGTCTCAGCTCTGCTCGGCTCCATCCTCCTTTCCTATGGTTTGTGTACATCTGCGCTGCAGAGAGGGAGACAATCAGGGAATAATGGTTTCCTATTAGGATAGATGTGCGCACCCAAGATCGGCAGATTATTACACAGGACGCATAGGACACATAGAAATTATAAGCAGGGACAGAGACATTGGGGCACATTTACTTACCCGGTCCCTGCACGATCCCCGATCCGGACTGTCCGACAAGGATGAAGTCTGCCACGATTCACTGCAATCGTGCGCCTGATAAACTGCATGTGTCGCTTCCCCGTTCAGGTCCCCGGAGTTCACCTTCTTCTTCCTGGTGCATGTAAGTGCTTGGCTTGCAACACAATTTTCAAGTTAAATCCCGCGCTCAGTCCGAATCAGTCAGCCCGCCCCCGATCCCGTGTCCCAAAAACCCCTTTTAAATCCCTGTCCCAGGACATCGTAGGGAGGTCCGTCGAAAGTGCGGTCCGCGGGGCCCTTAGTAAATGAGCCCCATAATCATCTGCTGTCACTTTTCTGCTATAGATAAGCAGATACCTTCTATCTCTACTGGGGAGAGAAAATCCAGCAACATGTGGCTCTGATTTTCCTGCCATTTTATTGAGGAATTATCCTATATCAAGCAGGGCAGAATCTCTAGGCTGGTGGGGTGTAATAGCAAGGAGCAGAGGACATCAGTTTGGTTATGCTTTAGGTATCCCAATTTACAGTAGAGCACATATATATCTGATAATGTGTGTCATGTTAGGGGTAGCGCTGAAGAGCAAGGTCTGTATTTCACTGATCTGAGCCTATCTATGGAGTATATGTTACACTGGATGAAACAATGTTTCGATCCCAGGGATTGCTAGGGGTAAAGACTGAATGGACACTTTGAGTAACAGGGTAACTCATTGGCACAGAATTGTCATTTTGAGTTGATTGAGAGGGTGACGTATGTACAAACGTCATAAGTTTCCTCAATGCTTCTATACTATGGCTGCCATATAGATGCTTTATTTCCAGGTCACCCCAAAGGGAGTATTGAGTGCAATTAAACCACATAAGTGAATCTATTTGTTTTGGAAAAATGACAATTACTGCAGCTTTCCATTTATTTATTGCAAACTCAACGTAACTAAACGTCCTATAATTGGGAAGATTTGCGGCACGGCCTCTCGTCCTTCAATGGAAAGGGGAGGGGTGAGGAGCACTCACCTCCCTTCTGCAGCCGGCCATGTACCCGCCTGGGATTAATTCGGGGTGACCATACAGTCGTGTGAATGAAGTCTTGTGAAAAACAGATGTTTAATGTCCATTTTGCAGTGCCGTTGCATCCTTGTGGTTTCCGTTTTTCCCGGATTCTCATGAACTGTAGTCTATTAGTCTATGAGTGATCTGTGAAAAATAATTTCGGTAATGAGCCCTTGCTATAAGGCAAATTCCCACAGGCACCACCCAAAAAGTCACACAACCCCTCTAAAATACTGTGTGTGCTCCAAAGTGTAAAAACCTGCCCAAGAATCCGTGCATTATTCTGGTGTACATTTACAGATGGGTCCTAGTAACAAACGGACCTCTGTGTCCACTGTGACCTCTCTGGATGACCTATGGGTGCGGGTAATTTACTGAACTTTAGTCCAAGGCTGCAACTATAAGGTGTCTGCAGTGAAGCTTTATTATTAATCCTTGTTCCCTTTATTGTCACAGGGACCACAAAATAATTTGGATAGGGTTACACTCTATACTGTATATCTGTTCCAACTTCCATGCAAATTCAACTTAAAGGCATCTACCACCAGGATGAAGGATTGTAAACCAAGCACACTTACATACTGGTGTGCACCCCCTCTGTGAGGATCCAAACTTCTTTTAGCTTCTTAAGCCCTTGTTTTTACAAAAAAAACAGGTTTGAAATATTATGCAAATGACCCCCAATGGGCTCTAGGTTCCATAGATGTTAATGAAACCTGGAGTCCCTGAGGCTCATTTGCACAATTTTTAAAACCTTTTTTCTATAAAAACAAGGGCTAATGAAGGTAAAAGAAGTGTGGATCCTGCCAGAGGGGGCACACACCAGCATGTAAGTGAGCTTGGTTTAAAAAAATCTAAGAGTTAGTGTAATGGATGTAAAATAACTTGCAAAGCTGAGCTACTTAAAAAAAATCTATTTGCAATTCACTAATCAGATACTGTGGTAATTGTCAATTTTTGGCTGCATTTCAACCACATCAACGACTCATCACATAATCGCACCCTAAGGGCTGTTTCAGATGAATCAGGGTTGGTCATTTCACACTGCCAGTGCAATGACTGTGATATATGATGCACGGAGTCCCTCATTCCCGCATTAACAGCAACACTTAACTGGAATCATTATTACAGCTGGGAAGAGGGGACTCCTTCCATCATATATCACTTATGATGCACCGAGTTCTGTCACCTGCACTATGTTTTGCATTCTCCTAGAACAGTGGTGGCGAACCTATGGCACGGGTGCCAGAGGTGGCACTCAGAGCCCTTTCTGCGGGCACTCAGGCCATCACCAGAGATGACTCCAGGTATCTTCCTGAAGTCGCAGACAGCCCAGGACTTGCTGTGCACAGAGCTATTTTAAAGTGACAGCTCTACCTGGGACTATTTTCTGCTTTGTTGGTGTCCTCAGGTGCTGGTATGAATGAAAGTTGTGACAGAGCAGGGAGTATAAATTTCTGTGGTGGCACTAATTAAGTGGGTTTTGGTTGTAGTTTGGGCACTCGGTCTCTAAAAGATTCGCCATCACTGTCCTAGAAGATGCAGAGAACAAAACACTAAAAGTCAGATGATTTTTGCTCCAGGCATCCCAAAATAATCACTACTGTTCTCCTGCAGTGATACCTGACACAGGTGACAAGGCTTAAAGGACGTCTATAATTAGTGTCCTACTAAGGGTGAAGACACACATGGCGTTTTTGGGCCGTTTTTACTAAGTGCGTTTTCAGATCGTTAAAAACGCATGCGTTAAAAAACACATCCGTTTTTTAAAAAAGCATGCGTTTTTAACGATCTGAAAACGCACTTAGTAAAAACGGCCCAAAAACGGCCCAAAAATGCCATGTGTGTCTTCACCCTAAGAAGTTGCTGAGGAACTATTCTCCTTAGGACTTCTTTTGCTAATGAGATTGGGGCGCTGCAGTTACGTCACCAGAGTTATTCACTCCCCCTGTTCCAATACAAGTCCCACCACGTCTGATAAAAGTCCTGCTTTGCGGATGTATCGGAACGGGTGTAGTAAAAAAGTTAAAAGACATTGCACTCTAGTGACGTTGTCGGAGTGTCCAGACTAATTAGCATAATTTTTATAACTCTATATTTCCGCTCTAGTGGCGTAAAGAGTTATAATAAAAGAAGTCCTGAAGAATGATACTTCTTAGTAGGACACATCTACCAGCATTAAAACTGATGGTAAATGTCTTGTAACATGTGGGGTACGGAGGGTGCACCCCAAGCCATGGGGTCCCAAAAGGTGTCTCTATCTAATATAAGGAGATCAGCACTATAATAAATAATACACACATTTTAGGGCTTATTTACTAAGGGTCGCGGATCGCACTTTCGTCGAACTGTTCACGGTTTTTGGGATTTGCGCAGCTTTGGCAAGTATTTAACAGGGGTTTGCGCTGGGATTGTGTTGCACGCGATGGGATTGTGTCGCAGCTGCAAGACAATGCACTTGCATGCACCGGGAAGAAGAAGGTGAACTCCGGCGGACCTGAGAGGGGAAGCGACACATGCAGGATATCGGGTGCACGATCTTAGTGACTCCCCGCACAGCGCATTATACACGGACATTGCACTTACATGCACCAGGAAGAAGAAGGTGAACTCCTGGGACCTGATGTATTATCGATGTTGTGGTCATGGATATTGCTCATGGTGTGGCGTATTATTCACTCCTTCTATAATAGATTATGTATTCTATATGTTGTGTGGTAATGTAGTGCTCATGGTGTGGCTGTATTATTCACTACTAGTATACAGTATTATGTATTCTATATGCTGTGGTAATAGTAGGCTCATAGGTGGCTGTCGTATTATTCACTACTAGTATGACCAGTATTATGTATTCTATATGCTGTGGTAATAGTTAGTGCTCATAGTGTGGCTGTATTATTCACTACTCGTGTATGACAGTATTATGTAATTCTATATGCTGTGGTAAGTAGTATGCTCATGGTGTGGGTTTTATTCGCACTTGTCTGGTAGTGTATAACACTTACATGTTGTGGTAATGTAGGTCATGGTGTGGCTGTATTATTTGATTCATATGTTGTTGGTCATGGTAGTGCTCATGGTGTGGCCAGCATTTCCTTGAGCGTCTCACTAGGTTATATTTACAGTATTATTCTATGTATGTTTGGTGTTGTTCTGTAGCAGAATGTCAGTAATATTATTCGTACAGTTGGTTGTATTTATACTAGATGGCGTAATATTTGGTTATTGGAAATGTAAAAGTATCTTTTTGCCAATATTCTGTTATACTGCGAGTGGTATAACGGTAGAATTTGGAGAAGATAGAGATAGCACGTCACATATGCACCCAAAAATAATAACTATCTAGTCTCGACAAAAAAATGTCTATGTTTATGCCCCCCTTCCTAAATGACCCCTCTTTAAAATGCTCATTTAATTTTAGAGCATAATACGCCCTCAAATCCATTAACCCCTAAAAAATGCCCCCTCAAGTACTTCCTTTCATACATCCCAACGTACTAAAGACACCCACTACAGTGTCCCCACCATTGTTAATGACCAAGGATTGGTGCCCCACCTCCTTTAATGTCTCCGCGCCCACATTGCCTCCTTCTCAATGCTCCCTGCAATAGTACCCCTATATTTTTAATGACCCTTGCAACGTGCCCGTACTGCTTCTAATAATCCCGAAACAGTGCCCCACCATCCTCACAATGCTCAACAATAATGCCCACTTTCTTCTTAATATAACCCGGAATTAGAGCCCCATCCCTCTTAATGAACCCACACAACTGTGCCCTTTGAACCCCTCTTATGTGCACCCCACAAACTGTGCCCTGACCCCTCCTTAACGAGAAGCACCCCGAACAAACTGTGCCCTGACCCCGCCTTACTGAACCCCCACACCTTTGCCCTGTTCCCCTTTACTGAACAACCCTCAACTGCTGGCCCTGAACCCTACTTATGAACCCCACAAACTTTCCCTGTCCCCTTGTAACTACACCCCTCAAGTTTACCCGACCCCTCTTAAACGAATCCCCTCAGTGTAGCCTGACCCCCTTTAATTGAAACCCTCAAGTTACCTGTACCGCCTCTTACTTGACCCCACACAACTTTGCCACTGTCCCTCCCTATGAACCCCCTCAACTGTCTCCCTGACCCTCTTTACTCGAAAACTCCTCAACTGTGCCCTGACCCCCTCTTGATGAACCCTCAACTGGCCTGACCCATCATACGAACCCCCACAACTGTGCCCTGACCCCTCAATAATGAAACCCTCAACTGTGCCCTGCCCTCTTACTGAAACCCCGTCTCAACTGTGCCCGACCCCTCTTAAATGAACCCCTCAGAGTACCTGAACCCCTCTTACTGAACCCCTCAAGTGTTACCTGACCTGACTCATAGAAGAACCCCTCAAACTGTGCGTCCGAACCCCCCCCACTTTATTGGATTATTTTGTTTATACCTAATATAATATTAATATTGTGGATGAAAAAAGAATATGTATCAAATAACTTACAGATAATGAACATCCGCCACATTCTACTCCTCAATATGTGAGCAACTAGAGGATATAAAGTTTAAGGTGATTTTTTATTATGTGGCCTTCATGTTGGAGAATCTTATAGTGGACAAGGGTTTATGTGTTGCTTATCTCATGACCATCAGATGACTGCGCTCCTGTCTGGACCCTCACAGGGATCTCATGCCACTCTTAGTACAAACGTTAAATCTCAAAGGTTCGCTAATGTTCTGACCGAACTGTTTCTAAATACAGGCGTTCCCCGGGTACGTACAAGATAGGGTCTGTATGGTTTGTTCTTTAAGTTATTGAATTTGTATGTAAGTCGGAAGCTGTATATTTTATAATTGTAGCTCAGGCAGAATTTTTTTGGGTCTCTGTGACAAATGGACTTTAAAAAATGTTGGATTGTCATCGGAACCAGGAATTAAAAATAAGATTCATTACAGACGCCTGTTGATAACTGTATATTAGTGATTAAATTGAGACAAGGGCTGAAGTACAGGAATTACCAACATCCAGAGGTCCGTTGTACTAGGGGTTGTCTGTAAGTTCGGGTTTGTTCTTAAGTATGTGGGAACCGATTGTGTATGTGAAATTGATCTAGCTGATTGTATCAGCTCCGAGTAACGCAAAAAAATCGATCTCTACTACATCCTGTTTGTAAATAAACCTCAAACTCATGTGCTTTTGCTCCAATGTCGTGCATTAAACGATCACATGTCACCAGTCACAATCTCGATTTGCCTACATCCGTACATCAAAATGAATAGGAAAGAAAAAAACCTATTAAATCCCACTAAAATAGGCAATACTGTACTCTCTATGGGCAAGGATGAAGCCATTTATCAGAATTTAGCAACCTCGGGTTCATCTCCACTTGAGGAATGAAGGATCCGCGATCTCCAGAATAATTATAAACGGTGGTGTTATTTCATCATACTCGAGTGACCACAAAGGACTCATCTCGACTGTGCAAACTTATAATGTCACGAGAAGCATCAGGGACTCGGCATCATCTCTCCCACAGGAACTGATAAAAACATAAAATAGACCCAGAAAATTGTTCCTCTTTTTTATGATTTTAATGGATTTCTTTAGTCTATCCGGAAGCGAGAGACTGAAGCCAGAGCTAAAGATGTAAACCTGGAGTGTATGGAGCGGTATGGTGGTCTGGTTTGGCATCTCTGGCGAGATTGTATGGATCAGTAATGGAAGGGTTAATATGTCATTTTTTTGGACCATTCTGTATTTTATTGTGACTCGGCTCCTGCCGTTCTGTGGAAAAAACTCTTTATATTATTCGAGGAAGTCTTAGCAAAGAAAATTCAATGTCTCTTAAATTTTAATAGGAACAACTATAACATAGGCGTCCAGTGTGTGACTCCACCAATGCCCCCATCAGGAGAGAATCAGGACACGAGGGAACAGATCAAATAAATACTAATTCTCAGTAACTGACCCTGAGTAAATCTTGAACTTTGCTTCAGAGTCTGCACCTCCAATTATTTCTGCTTGCTGGTTGCAGTCACTAGTTGTACATACAGGACATGACTTATCCGGTACTGATCCTGATGTTGAACAGCCTGTATTATACCCGCAGCGCTGCCACGCACTATTCTGCTGCTGTGTGCAGTCACTGGGTTGAATAACATGACAGTTACTTATCCTGCTACTGATCCTGCGTGACATCCGTATTATACCCCAGAGCTTTCACTGTCACTATTCTGCTGCTGGTTGCAGTCACGGTACATAACATGACTTACTTACTGTATTCGTCCTGAGTTACAATCTGTATTATACTCAGAGCTGCACTCACTATTCTGCTGCTGGTTGCAGTCACTGGTAATTACATGAATTGACTTATCCTGTAGTGATCATGAGTTACATGCTGTATTATACCCCAAAGCTTGACTCACTAGTCGCTGCAGGTTGCAGTCACTGTGTACATACATGACATTACTTATGCATGTACTGATCCTGAGTTACATCCTGTATTGGACCCAGAGCTGCACTCACCATTTTTTGTTTTTTAAAAACAAAAAAAAAATACTGCTGCTGTAGTGCAGTCACTGTTGTAATAAGGACATATTACTTATCCTGTACTCATGTGATTAATACTGTATTAACCCCAGAGCTGCATCACTATTCATGGGCTGGGCAGTTCACTGTGTACATACATGACATTACTTATCTGTAATGATCTGTGGAGTTACATCCTGGATTTATACCCCAGAGCTGCATCACTCTTCTGCTGCTGGTGCAAGTTCACTGTTGTACATACATGACATTACTTATCCTGTACTGATCCTGAGTTACATCCGTAGATCTTTATTTTATATAACAAGTAGATAAAAACATAACAATACAAACCAACATAAGTTAGACCAATATATTACCAAAGTCTTACCTGCTGGTCCGCCACATCACTTCCTAGCAAAACACATAACTGACAATACATCACGAAAATGAAATAACACAAAATACCCAACCCCCACCCAAGCCGATTATCACATCTCACAACCAAATTCGACTACACAACTTTAAGACAAGCCACCACCCACAAGTGAACCATAAATGACTAGGTGAACTAGACATAACCCACCCCCCACACCCTTTAATAACAAACCACCACACACCCGTTTTGTTATTTTTTTTTGGTATAAATATATAATAATAATACACAGTAAACACTACACTAAAACTACATCCCTCGCCCCGCAACCCCCACGCCTTCCCCCCGACACTGGTCTAACGTCCGAAAGTTGGTTAAGAGTCCAGACCAGTGCAAGTGCCAGGGTCGTTCATAAAGTGCCCACCACCACACCCCCTCCCAAACCTAACACGCTGTCCCAACCCCACTATATACAATATTAAATATACAGATTTACAACATAACATAAAAGAAAACAGAATACATATAAAAATCTCAACAACTTCCAATCAAGAAACCAATAAAGCCCGGTCGGCCCCTGCAAGCGCTACATCACGTATACCTCAGAACACACAAACAAAGAAATCTACAGTGTCAGCATCAGCCCCACACCGGAGAGGAGATGACAGACGAAGGACATAAAGGAGAACCCCCTTCCAAAGGAGAGCGGCACTCCCGTGCCCAGGCCTCTCCTACTCCAGAGAGCGCACCTTTCATCCAGGTCAACCCAGAATGTCAAACCACCTCATGTCCCACCGGTGAGGATTTTACGCTATGCCGGTCGATACTAAACACCGTGCGTTCCACATGTGGTACCGGACCCACTAGGTGACTGAGAAATACGTGCAGCGGTCACCGGCCAACCAGGCCTATCTGATGCCTCAATAGAGCCCACTCAGCATAGGAAGCGAGAACCGGCCGTAACCTCTGGGCCATATGGGATTGAAGCGCCCCACCCGGTTGTATAACCTTGTGTTAAAGGGGCACTGACAGTGAGCAGGAAGTGGTCCATGCTCTCCAGCAGGCCCACGCACTCCTACCGGGGACAACGCCCTTCCTCAGAGATTCCTACACTTCAGAATTCCCTCACACACAAGCTTTACATAGGAAGCAGTAGATCTAGCAGCGCCAAAGCAAGTCCAAAGAACTTCAAGGGGATTCCGGATAGAATTCAATAAACTCAAAACCGACCCCCAGGATCCGACTGGGCAATCCCTGAGGGCCAGAGGCTTCTGGAATATGGGTCAACAAGAACCCTCTTGTCAAGGACTTTCATCGGACATGGTCCTGATTCCCACATTCACAGACCCCACGGCGAATACCTTCAGAACCGGGGGTTTATGTGGTGGTTTTATGGTTTTAGCGTAGCGGAGATGCCATGCGGTGTGTGTGGAGTCCTTCACGCGCCCTCCCTGTCACCATTCCTGGAAGAAAGGCCTAAACCATCCCCTGCAGGCTATACCCACGGAGGAGCCCTCTCTTTCAAGAGGTTGCTACATTGAATCTTAGGAAAGGTATTCACTAGGAACACCAGCAGGGTTGGACCGTATACCAACCTCCCTTGATCTCCTCGTTCGGGAAGTAACCTCCCTCTTGAATAAGGTTCAGCATTCCCCAATTATAACAGCTGGATAGAACAGACTGTACACCGAGTCCAGAGGGGTTTTGGCAATATGCACACCACTGCCCAGATCAAATCGCAACGGGAAAGCAGAGTAAGTTTTGATCAGATTAACCCTTTCTGCTGAGGGGAATAAGGTCAAAGACCAACCCTTCCACTGGTCCACCTTCTGAGGGCGATCTTAGCCGCCGTCCAAGTTTTGCATGGAGGGGGTAATCCCCTGCCGAGACTTCGATGCCCGAGGAAACTGGCGGAAGTCTGGGGCCCTTTGGAAGTAGTGTCCGGGAAGATCAAAAGCCCGGATCCCCCTATCCCAGCCGATGACTCGCACACTATATCCCGGGTGTGGTCTTGGAACCAGAAGCCTGAGTGGCGGTCAACCCCTGACATCACCCATTGCGCCTCACCTCCGAGGATGGACACGAAAAAAATCAGTGACATCCTCAGGCATACGCTACCCCCTTTAGAGTGGATTCCGGTTGCCTGCACCGATCCCATCCCGGACTCCCACAACGGCACTACGATATCAACCATCCTAAAGTGAAGGGAGTCATCGGAAACACGTATAAAAGTGGGCTCAGAGACAACCCTGGCGAAACAACAGAGCCGACCCTAAAAGATGCGGCCAATCCAACCGTTCTGACAAGCGGGATAAATCTGCGCCCCTGCGTACAAAAACTGGCAGCCAATTGTGACAAACTCCCCAGGCAGGCCATACCTCGAGACGGGAAGACCAAGGCTAGTACTCGTGGTTAAGGTGCACCCGAATTCAAAAGCTTTTGCATATTGATCCAAAGGGACAGCAGGTAGTAGGTAACCCTTACAGTTACCAGCCTGCCATGACTCCACTGCCTCCCACTGATACACAAAGCACAGCACTAAATGTACTGCGGGGCCCTGGAAACATGAAGCAGTGTGCTGGCGCGGTCCCCGAAAGGGATGCCGGGGCGCAAAACTTGCACTGCAAGCCGAGTAACAGCACCCATTTGTCCAAGAAACCGTTCTGTCCGTATTGCGAATGCGTATATGGGACGCCAGTTCTCAATACGAGAGTCGGTCCTTACCTTTGACAGGATGATTTGTCAGGCAGACCTCCTACAGTGACTTCGGAAGAGGCTGAGGAAGGGGAAAGGACACTCATTGAATACCTCAGTCAATGAGGGAGAAACCAGAAGGCGGTCCACTTAAGGTCTTATAAAACTCAGGAGGTTATTAAAGCATCCGGGCGACTGCAGAATTTTATTCACTCCTTCTATAATAGTATTATGTATTCTATATGTTGTGGTAATAGTAGTGCTCATGGTGTGGCTGTATTATTCACTACTAGTATGACAGTATTATGTATTCTATATGCTGTGGTAATAGTAGTGCTCATGGTGTGGCTGTATTATTCAGCACTTGTCTGATAGTGTATACACTACATGTTGTGGTAATGTTAGAGGTCATGGTGTGGCTGTATTATTTATTCTATATGTTGTGGTCATGGTAGTGCTCATGGTGTGGCAGCATTTCCTTGAGCGTCTGCAGCGGTATTATTTACAGTATTATTCTATGTATGTTGGTGTTTGTTCTGTAGCAGAATGTCAGTAATATTCATTTCCGTACAGTGGTTGTATTTATCACTAGATGGCGGTAATATTTGGTTCTATTGGAAATGTAAAAGTATCTTTTTGCCAATATTCTGTATACTGCGAGTGGTATAACGGTAGAATTTGGAAAGATAGAGATAAGACGTCACATATGCACCAAAATAATAACTCATCTAGTCTCGACAAAAAATGTCTATGTTTATGCCCCCCCTTCCTAAATGACCCCTCTTTAAAATGCTCCATTTAATTTTAGCCATAATAGCGCCCTCAATAATCCATTAACCCCCTAAAAATGCCCCCTCAAGTACTTCCTTTCATACATCCCAACGACTAAAGACACCCACTACAGTGTCCCCACCCTTGTTAATGACCCAAGGATTGGTGCCCCCACCTCCTTTAATGTCCCCCACCACATTGCCTCCCTTCTCAATGCTCCCTGCAATAGTACCCCTATATTTTTTAATGACCCTTGCAACAGTGCCCGTACACTTCTAATAATCCCCGAAACAGTGCCCCCACCATCCTCACAATGCTCCCAACAATAATGCCCACTTTCTTCTTAATAATACCCGGAATAGAGCCCCCATCCCTCTTAATGAACCCCACAACTGTGCCCTGACCCCTCTTACTGAACCCCACAACTGCTTTGTGGCTGTTATTATTCCACTACTAGTATGAGCCAGGATTAGTATTTCTATATGCTGTGGTATAGTAGTGCTCATAGTGTGGCTGTATTTTCACTACTGTATGACGTATTATGTATGTCTATATGCTGTGGTAATAGTAGTGCTCATGGTGTGGCTGATTATTCAGCACTTGTTGATAGTGTATACTATACATGTTGTGGGTAATGTAGAGGTCATGGTGGCTGTATTATTTATTCTATACTGTTGTGGTCATGGTAGTGCTCATGGTGTCTGGCAGCATTTCCTTGAGCGTCTGCAGCGGGATTATTATTTACAGTATTATCTATGTATGTTGGTGTTTGTTACTGTAGCAGAATGTCAGTAATATTCATTTCCGTACAAGTGTTGTATTTACACTAGATGGCGGTTAATATTTGGTTCTATTGGAAAGTAAAAGGTATCTTTTTGCCAATATTCTGTATACTGCGAGTGGTATAACGTTTAGTAATTTGGGAAAGATAGAGATAAGACGTCACATATGCACCAAATAATAACTCATCTAGTCTCGACAAAAAATGTCTATGTTTATGCCCCCCCTCTCTAAAATGACCCCTCTTTAAAATGCTCCATTTAATTTTAGCCATAATGAGCGCCCTCAATAATCCATTAACCCCCAAAAATGCCCCCTCAAGTACTTCCTTTCATAAATCCCAACGACTTAAAGACACCCACTACAGTGTCCCCACCCTTGTTAATGACCCAAGGATTGGTGCCCCACCTCCATTTAATGTCTCCCCACCACATGCCTCCATTCTCAATGCTCCCTGCAATAAGTACCCCCCTATATTTTTAAGACCTTGCAACGTGCCCGTACACTTCTAATAATCCCCGAAACAGTGCCCCCACCAATCCTCACAATGCTCCCAACAATAATGCCCACTTGCTTCTGAATAAGACCCGGAATAGAGCCACGCCCATCCCTCTAATGACACCCACAACTGTGCCCTGACCCCTCTTACTGAACCCCCACAACTTTGCCCTGTCCCCTCTTACTGAACCCCTCAACTGTGCCCTGACCCCTCTTACTGAA
>WNYA01000765.1:0-19487 GCA_019512145.1 Engystomops pustulosus | reverse complement strand
GAAAATCAATGTCCTTAATTTTAATAGGAACAACTATAACATAGGCGTCCAGGATGTGACTCCACCACTGCCCCCATCAGAGAGGAATCAGGACACGAGGAACAGATCAATATACATATTACTTATCCTGTACTGACCCTGATGCACATATTGCACTTTGCTCCAGAGCTGCACTCACTATTCTGCTGCTGGTGCAGTCACTGTGTACATACATGACATTACTTATCCTGTACTCATCCTGAGTTACATCCTGTATTATACCCCAGAGCTGCACTCACTATTCTGCTGCTGGTGCAGTCACTGTGTACATACATGACATTACTTATCCTGTACTGATCCTGAGTTACATCCTGTAGATCTTTTATTTTATATAAAAGTAAAAAACATAACAATACAAACCAAACATAATATACAATATATACAATCTTACCTGCTGGTCCAGCCACATTCACTCCTAGCAAAACAATAACTTACAATACACCGAAATGAATAACACCAAATACCACAACCCCCACCCAACCGATTATCACATCCTCAACCAAATCAATAAACAATAAGACAAGCCACACCCACAAATAAACATAAATGACTATAAATATACATAAACCCACCCCACACCCTCTAATAACAAACCACCCCACACCCGTTTTTTTTTTTTAAATATATAATACATAATACACATAACACTACACTAAACTAAATCCCTCGCCCGCACCCTCCCCTTCCCCCCAGACACTGGTCTAACGTCCAAAGTTTGCGTTAAGTAGTCCAGACCAGTGCCCAGGGTCGTTCATAAGTCCCACCACCATCACCCCCCTCCCAACCTAACACTATGTCCCAAACCCCACTATATACAATATATACAATATATACAGTATTTACAACATAACATAAAGAAAACAGAATACAAATAAAATCTCAACAACTTCAATCAAAACCACATAAAGCCCAGGTTCGGCGCCTGCAAGCCGCTACATCACTATAACCTCAGAACACAAAACAAAAATCTACAGTGTCAGCATCAGCCCCACACCAGGAGAGGAGATGACAGACTAAGGGACACTAAAGGAGAACCCCCTCCAAAGGAGAGAGGCCCTCCCCGTGCCCAGCCTCTCATACTCCAGAGAGCGCACCTTCACCAGGTCACCCAGAATGTTCCTAACCACCTCATCCACCGGGAGGATTTTACGCTGCGTCGATACTAAACACCGTGCGTTCCACATGTGGTACCTGACCACTAGGCTGACTAGAAATAACGTGCAGCGGTCCCGGCCACCCAGGCCTCTGAATGCTCCATAGGCCCACTCCGCATAGGAGAGACCGGCCAACCCGGGCCAATGGATGGAAGCGCCCACCCGGTTGTACACCTCTGTGTTAAAGGGGCACTGAAGCAGGAAGTGGTCCATGCTCTCCAGCAGGCCACCGCACTCCTCCCGGGGACAACCCCTTTCCTCAGAGCTCCTACACTTCAGATTGTCCCTCACACACAGCTTTCCATGGAAGCAGCGCCAAGCCAAGTCCCAAAACTTCAAGGGGATCCGGATAGAATTCAATAAACTCAAACCCACCCCCAGATCCCGACTTGGGCAATCCCTGAGGGCCAGAGGCTTCTGGAAATGGGTCAACAGAACCCTCTTGTCAAGGACTTTCCTCGACATGGTCCTGATCTCCCACATTCCCAGACCCCACCGGCGAATCACCTTCAGAACCGGGGTAGCGTAAGCTGGAAGATGCCCATGCGGTGTACGGAGATCCTTCACTCGCCCTCCTGTCTCCCATTCCTGGAAGAAAGGCCTAAACCATCCCCTGCAGGAGTATACCCACGGAGGAGCCCTCTCTTTCCAGAGGTTTGCTACATTGATCTTAAGAAAGGTATTCACTAGGAACACCACAGGGTTGACCATACACAACCCTCCTTGTCTCCTCGTGCGGTAAGTAACCTCCCTCTTGATAAGGTTCAGCCTATTCCCCCATAACAGCTGGAAGAACAGACTGTACACCCGAGTCCAGAGGGGTTCTGGCAACATGCACACACTGCCCAGATAAATCAGCAACGGGAGCAGGTAAGTTTTGATCAGATTAACCCTTTCTCTGAGGGTCAAAGACCAACCCTTCCACTGGTCCACCTTCTGAGCGGCGATCTTAAGCCTGCCATCCCAGTTTTGCCAGGGGGATTACCCCTGGCCAAATTCGATGCCGAGAACTTTGGCAGAGTCCTGGGGCCCTGGAAGAGTGTCCGGGAGATCAAAGCCTGGACCTCCCTCTCCCAGCCAGAGACTCTCACACTTATCCCGGTTGATCTTGGACCCAGAAGCCTCTGAGTAGCGGTCAACCTCTGACATCACCCATTGCGCCTCCCCTCCCGAGGACACGAAAACAGTGACATCATCAGCATACGCTACCACCCTTAGAGTGGCTTCCGGTGCTGCCCGATCCATCCCGACTCCCACCAACGGCCCACAATCAACCCTCCTAAGGAATGGGTCGATCGCAAACACGTACAGTAGTGGGATCAGAAGACAACTCTGGCAAACACCAGACCCGACCTCAAAAGAGCGGCCAATCCAACCGTTCACAAGCGGGAAACTCTCTGCCCCTGCGTACAAAACTTTCAGCCAATTGACAAACTCCCCAGGCAGGCCATACCTCAGAAGGACAGACCAGAGGTACTCGTGGTTAACCCGATCAAACGCTTTTGCCTGATCCAAGGACAGCAAGTACCCCTTCCAGTTACCAGCCCTGCCCTGCTCCACTGCCTCCCGAACACAAAGCACAGCACTAAATGTGCTCGAGTTTCCTCCTCAGGCCCTGATACAGGCGGTACCTGTCCAGGCTCCTGAGGCTCGAGAGCTGGCGGAAGAATCTCGCCACCCTTTTCTTGAGCATCTCCCACCACTCTGACTTACTGCTACAAAGGCCCAGCAATGGTACCTGGCTCTGAAGAAAGTCCTCAAAGGATTGTCTTATCTCTGCTTCTTCCAGGAGAGACGAATTGAGCTTCCAGTAGCCTCTTCCCATCCGGGGGGTCTCTGTAACATTCAGAGAAAACAAAATTAAACAGTGGTCGGAGAACTCCACCTCAACAACGGACACTGCTGAAGAGATGGCTTCCTCCTTTAAATAAAACCTGTCTATTCTAGACCTGCAGCTACCCCTATAATAGGTGAACCCCGCGTGGCCTGGGGTGTGCCGGATGTGGACATCCACCAGGCGAGCCTCACTAGCTATGCTATTAAGAGCGACGCTATCATAAGTCAGCTTGTCTCTGGAACCTCCCCTAACCTGGGACCTGGTGACAGCATTGAAGTCCCCTCCAAAGACCACCTGCCGACTTGTAAAAAGGTAGGGCTTGATCCTCATAAAGAGACACTTCCTGTCCCACTTGGACTGGGGACCATAGATGTTAATTAGGCGCAGTTCTTGTCCCTTCATGAGGACATCCAGGATCAGGCACCTCCCCATTTCTAACTCAATAACTCGTCGGCATTCTACCGGTGCGGTCAAAAGGACCGCCACTCCGCTATACGGCTCGGCCGCAAGAGACCAATAGGAAGGCCCGTGTCTCCATTTCCTCTTAGCTTTAAACACGGCCGCCAAATCTGGCAGCCTGGTCTCCTGCAAAAAAAAAATGTCGGCTTCAACGCAGCCGAGAAAATCAAAGGCCTTAAATCTAGCCAGATCAGACTTAATGCTGGCGACATTAATGGACGCCAGCGTCAACGTAGTGGGTACCGCCATCATGAGTGATTGAGTTAGACAGCTTTCTTTTTACCCATCTTACCATTACCACATATTGTGGTGTCCATCTCCCTCACCTCTGATGCTTCAGGGGCAGATCCAGGACCTGCCCCCTCATCCTCGTCTCCCGACTCTCGGCCAGTCTCCCCTCCTGAGGACCCTGACTCCCCTGGGGGAGACTCGGCACCCCCTGCAGGCTCCGCCACCTCTGGCCCTTCACCCTCAGCCCCTCCATCGGCAGGAGAGGCTCCATCCAGGGCCAGGAATCGATTTGAAAGTTTGACCAGCAAGGGGTTGGTTGCACCTTCCTTGGGTACCTTAGTCAGGGTGGGAGAATTGCCTACTTCATCTCTGGTCCATCAGGGGACAGGAAAGTGTCTCTTTATGAGGATCAAGCCCTACCTTTTTACTAGTCGCAGGTGGTTCTTGGAGGGGACGCAATGCTGTCACGAGTTCCGAGATAGGGAGGTTTCCCGAGACAAGCTACTTATGATATCGTCGCTCTTAATAGCATAGCTAGTGAGGCTCGCCTGGTGATGTCCACATCCGGCACCCCCCTGCCCGCGGGTTTCATCCTATTCTAGGTAGCTGCACCAAGCCAAGGTCCATTGCTGGCCTTTGTAGGCAGTAAGTCAGAGTGTGGGAGTGCTCAAGAAAAGGGTGGCGAAATTCTTCCGCCACTCTCGAGCCTCGGAGCGGACAGGTACCGCCTGTATCAGGCTTGAGGAGGAAATCTCTCTCGACTGGGGGGTAGTCCGTGAGGACATCTCCAGAGTGAAATCCTTGCTGAAAGGTGTCATTACGATAGACACGCATCTTTGGTTTTTGAGAGGGATTACGGGAAATCCCGCTCCACCCGACCCTTCAGAAACTGCAAGATGCAGTGAATGGTAAGTTGTCACGGGACTGGTTGACAGTAGGATCCCTGAAAAGTTCACCGATCGTGGATTCTGGAGGTCCCAGTCCTTCACTTCGCACCTCTTGGGCAGGAGGAATCTAGATCCTTAGTTGCTTTTTAATTTGTGCCTGGTGCAGTTTGCTCCCCGGCTTCCTTTCGGGACCCAGCACTGCTCTGTTCCAGGCCGCAGTACATTTAGTGCGGTGCTTTTGTGTCGGATGCAGTGGAGCAGGCAGGAGGGAATGGGAGTGTAGAAAAGGAAGAGGGGGCGAGGAAAGGAAGATGGTAAGGGCTGGGAGAGGAAGCGTGAAAGAGGGGGGGAGGGAGGTAAAATAAAAAAAAGGAAAAAGGGGGGGGGGAAGGATACGAGGGAACAGTCGTCAGGAAACGGAACGAAAGGAGAGGAAAGGGGAGTGGGGGGACGAGTGAGAGAGGGGAAGAGGAAGGGAAAAAAGGGATGAGAAGAGTAAAAATGACTAAAAGGCAAGTAAAAGAAGGGGACAGCAAGAGGGGTGAAAGGACAGGCGGGGAACATTGGGGATGAGTATGCGAGGTAGAACAGAAAAAACGTAGGAGCGTGGCTGTTGCCCTGTCCGGTGGTCCTTTCTATTCCTTTGAATCATGCAAAAGCGTTTGATCGGGTTAACCACGAGTAACTCTGGTCGTCCTTTGAGGATGGCCTGCCGGGGAGTTGTCAATTGGCGAAAGGTTTTGTATGCAGGGCAGAGAGTTTCCCGCTTGTGAACTGAGGGGTTTGAATTGGCCGCTCTTTTGAGGTTGGGTCTGGTGTTCGCCAGGGTTGTCCTCTGAGCCCACTTTTATACGTTGTTCACGATTACCATTCCTTAGGAGGGTTGATTGTGGGATTTTTGGGGGAGTCGGGATGACCGGCAGCACCGGGAAGCCCACTCTAAGGGTGGTAGCGTGCCGATGATCACCGTTTTCGTGTCCTCGGAGTGGGAGGCGCAATGGTGATGTCAGAGGTAGACCCTACTCAAGGCTTCTGGGTCCAAGATCAACCGGGATAGTGTGAGAGTCTCTGGCTGGGAGAGGGAGTCAGCTTTGATCTCCGGACACTCGTCCAGGGCCCAATACTCCGCCAAAGTTCTCGCACATTTGCCATGGGGATTACCCCATGCAAACTGGGACGGCAGGCTTAAGATCGCCGCTCAGAGGGTGGACAGTGGAAGGGTGGGTCTTGACCCTCAGAGAAAGGTTACCTGATTAAACTTACCTGCTCCCGTGTCTGATTTATCGGGCAGGGTGTGCATGTTTGCCAGAACCCCTCTGACTCGGCCTACAGCCTGTTTCTTCCAGCGTTATGGGGGAATAGCTGAACCTTATCACGAGGAGGTTACGTACACGACGAGGAACAAGGAGGGTTTTGTATGGTCAACCCTGTGGTGTTTCCTAGTGAATTACTCTTTCTTAAGATCAATGTAGCAAACCTCTGGAAAGAGAGGGCTCCTCCGTGTAATACTCAGGCGGGGATGGTTTCGGCCTTTCTCCAGGATGGTAGACAGGAGGCGAGTGAGGATCTCTCCGTAAAAACCGCATGGGCATCTTCCGCTTACGCTACCGACCGGTTCTGAAGGTGATTCGGTCGGTGGGGTCTGGGAATGTGGGAGATCAGGACGTTGTCAAGGAAACTCCTTGACAAAGGGTTCTGTTTGCCACCGTTTCCAGAAGCCTCTGGCCCCAGGGATTGCCAAGTCAGGATCTGGTTGGGTTTGAGTTATTGAATCCATCAGGATCCCTTGAAGTTTTGGGACGTGACTGGCGCCTGCTTCCATGGAAGTCTGTGTGTGGGGACATCTGAACGTTTTGAGGCTCTGAGAAAGTGGTTTTCCCCGGGAGGAGTGCGGTGGCCTGCTGGATGAGCATGGACACTTCCTGCTTCAGTTGCCCCTTTAACACGAGGTGTACAACCGGGTGTGGCGCTTCCATCCTTGGCCCGGTGGTTGGCCGGTCTCTGCCTATGCTGAGTGGGCCTAGGAGCATTCAAGGCCTAGGTGGCCGGACCCGCTGCACTTATTTCATGTACAGTCTAGTGGTTAGTGTACCACAGTGGAACGCACGTGTTTGTTATCGCCCAGCGTAAAACCCGCCCGTGGATGAGGATGGTTAGGAACATTCTGGTGACCTGGTGAAGTTGCGCTCTCTTGTACTTGAGAGGCCTGGGCACGGGGAGGGCCTCTCTCCTTAGTGTCCCTTAGTCTGTCTCTCCCCCTGGTGAAGGTGCGCTCTCTGGCGTATGAAGGCTGGCAGTGGGAGGGCCTCTCTCCTTATGTCCCTTAGTCTGTCCACTCCCGCCTGGTAAGGGTCGCTCCTCTGAGTATGAAGGCTGGCAACGGGGAGGTAGCCTTCTCCTTAGTGTCCCTTATCTGTCCTCTCCCCCCTGGTGGGTGCGCATCTCTGTAGTATGAGAGCTGGGCACGGGGAGGGGCCTCTCTCCTTAGGTGCTTTAGTCTGTCCTCCTCCCCTCCTGGTGAATGTCCCCCTCTATGGAGTATGACGTCTGGGCCGGGAGGGCCTCTCTCCTTATGCTCCCTTAGTCTTTTCCTCTCCCTCCTGGTGAAGGTGGCATCTCTGGGTATGAGAGGGCTGGGCACGGGGAGGGCCTCTCTCCTTATGTCCCTTATCTGTCCTCCTCCCCTCCTGGTGAAGGTGCCGCTCTCGTAGTTGAGACTCCAGGTAGGAGGTTCCTTGTCCTGAGGTCCTGCGCGGCCTCTAGTTGGGCTTACGGGGAGGGCCTCTCTCCTTAGTGTCCTAGTAGTCGTCCTTCTCCCTCCTTTGGTGTAAGGTGTGCGCTCTCCTGGGTACGAGAGGGCTTGGCTACCGTGGGTATGGGCCTCTCTCCTTCGTGTCTCTTAGTCGGTCCTCTCCTCTTGGTGAGGTGCCTCATCTGAGTATGAAGGCTTGGGCACGGGGAGGGCCTCTCTCCCTTAGGTCTCCTTAGTCTCTGTCCTCTCCCCCCCTGGTGAGGTGCGCTCTCGGAGTATAGAGGCTGCGGCCGGGGTGGTGGGCCCTCTCCTTTAGTGCCCTTATCTTACCTCTCCCCCCTGTGGAAGGTGCTGATCATCTGGAGGTATGAGAGTCTGGGCACAGGGAGGCCTCTCTCTAGTGTCCCTTAGTCTGACTCTCCCCCCCCCTGGTGAGGTGCTCTCTGGGATTATGAGAGGCTGGTGCACAGGAGGACCTCTCTCCTTAGTGTCCCTTATCTGTCTCTCCCCCCTGGTGAGTGCGCCTGTGAGTATGAGAGGTGCACGGGGTCTCTCTAGTGCCTTATTTCCCCGAGGTGGCTCTGAGATGGCTTGGCAAGGGGAGGACCTCTCCTCCTTAGTGTCCCTTATCCTCTGTCCTCTTGCCCTCCTGGTGAAGGGCCGCTCTCGGAGAATGAAAGGCTGGGCATGGGGAGACCTCTCTCCTTAGTGTCCCTTAGTCGTCCTCTGCCCCCTGGTGAAGTGCGCTCTCAGAGTATGTGAGGCTGGGACAGGGAGGACCTCTCTCCTTTTGTGCCCCTTAGTCTGCCCTCTCCCCCTGTGAAGGTGCGTCATCGTCTGGATATGAGAGGCTGCGCACGGGTGAGGGCCTCTCTCCTTAGTGTTCGCTTAGTCTGTCCTCTCCCCCCCCTTGGTTAAGAGTAAGTCTCTCTGTAGTAGGAGGCTGGGCCGGGGAGGACCTCTCTCCTTAGTGCCCACTTGAAGTCTGTCCTCATCCCCCTCTGGTGAAGTGCGCTCTCTGATATGAGAGCTGGGCACGCGAGGGCCTCCTCTCCCTTAGTGGCCCCTTATCTGTCCTCGTCCCCCCTGGTGAAGGTGCGCTCTCTGGAATATAAGAGGGTGGCACGGGGAGGGCTTCTCTTCCCTTAGTGCCCCTAGTCTGTCCTCTCCCTCCTGGTGAAGGTAATTGCTCTCTGGAGGTATGAGAGCTGGGCACGGGGAGGACCTCTCTCCTTATGCCCCTTATGTCTGTCCTCTCCCCCCTGGTGACGTGCGCTCATCGGAGTATGAGAGGCTGGTCACGGGGAGGTCCCTCTTCTCCTCTAGTGCCCTTATCCCTGTCCCCTCCCCCCCTGGTGAAGGTGCGCTCATCTTGGAGTATAAGGACTGGGCACGGGGAGGGCTCTCTCCTATGTGTCGCTTAGTCTGTCCTCTCCCCCCTGGTGAAGGTAAGACCTCTTGAGTGAAGAGGCTGGGCCGGGGAGGAACCTCTCTCCTAGTGCCCCTTAGTCTGTCCTCTCCCCCCTGGTGAAAGGTGCGCTCTCTGGAGTATGAGAGGCTGGGCCACGAGGTGAGGGCCTCTCTCCTTAGTCCGCCTTATTCTGTCCCTCTCCCCCCTTGTGAGGTGCGCTCACGGGTGGAGTTAAGAGGCTGGGTTGCACGGGAGGGCTTCTCTCCTTAGTGCCCCTTATCTGTCCCTCTCCCTCCTGGTGAAGGTTCGCTCTCTGGCATATGAGAGGCTGGGCACGGGAGGCCTCTCTCCTTAGTGTCCCTTAGTCTGTCCTCTCCCCCTGGTGAATGTACCCTGCTATGCATATGATGAGTCTGGGCCGGGGAGGCCCTCTCTCCTATGCCCCTTAGTCTTTTTCCTCTCCCTCCTGGTGAAGGTGCAATCTCTGGAGTTTAGAGGCTGCAGAGGAGCTAAGGATAGGAGCTCTCTCTCATTCTTATCCCTTCAGTCTGTCCTCTCCCCTCCGTGGAAGGTGCGGCGCTCTCTGGAATGAAGTACTGGGCACGGGAGGCCTCTCCCTTATGTCCCTTAGTATGTCCTCTCGCCCTCCTGGTGAAGGTGCGCTCTCTGAGTATGAGAGCTTGGCCACGGGGAGGCCTCTCACTCCTTAGTGTCCCTTAGTCGGTCCTCTCCCTCTTGGTGAAGGTGCGCTCTCTGGAGTATGAGGAGCTGGGCACTGGAGGGCCTCGTCTCCTTAGTGTCGCCTTAGTCTGTCCTCTCTCCTCCTGATGAGGTGCGCTCCTCTAGAGTATGAGAGCTGGGCCGGGGTGGGGCCTCTCTCCCTTAACGTGCTCCTTTCAGTCTGTCCTCTCCCCCACTGGTGAAGGTGCGCTCTCTTGAGTTTGGAGAGTGCTGGCAACGGTGGGTGGGGGGGCCGGCTCTCTCTTTAGTGCCCCTTAGTCTGACGTCAGCCTCCACCTCTCCCCCTGTGACAGGTGCGCTCCTTCTGGGTATGAGAGGCTGGCACAGGGAGGACCTCTCTCCTTAGTGTCCCTTATCTGTCCCTCTCGCCCCCTGGTAAGGTGCGCTCTGTGGATATGGAGCTGGGCCACGGGGAGGCCTCTCTCCCTTATTGTCCCTAGTCTGTCTCCAATCTTCCCCCTTGAGGAAGGTGTGCTCCTGGGTATGAGAGGCTGGGCACGGGATGGAACTCTCTCCTTAGTGGTCCCTATAGTCTGTCCTCTTCCCTCCTGTGAAGGTGCGCTCATCTGGAGTATGGAGGCTGGGCATGGGAGGACCCTCTCCTAGTGGTCCCTTCAGTCTGTCCTCTCCCCCTGGTGAAGTGCTGCTCTTCAGGAGTATGTGATGGCTGGCACGGGGAGCCTCCTCCTTTATGGTCGCCCCTTAGTCTGTCCTCTCCCCCCGGTGAATGGTGCGCCTCTCTGGAGTATGAGAGGCTGGGCACGGGGAGGGCCTCTCTCCTTAGCTGTCGCTTAGTCTTCCCTCCATCCCCTGCCTGGTAAGGTGCGCTCCGTCTGAGTATGTGAGTTAGGCTTAGGCGACGGGGAGGGCCTCTCTCCTTAAGTGCCCCTTAGGCTCCCTGTCCTCTCCTCCCCGGTGAAGTGGGTGCGCTCTCTGGATGTATGAAGAGGCTGGCACAGGGGAGGGCCTCTTCACCTATAATGTCGCCTTAGTCTGTCCGCGTCCCCTCCTAATGAAGGTGTGCTCTCTGAGTATAAGAGGCTGTACACGGGAGAACCGCTCTCCTGCAAAGTTCTTGTCCCTTCATGAGGACATCCAGGATCAGGCACCTCCCCATTTCTAACTCAATAACTCGTCTGCATTCTACCGGTGCGGTAAATAGGACCGCCACTCCACTATACGGCTCGGCCGCAAGAGACCAATAGAAAGGCCCGTGTCTCCATTCCCTCTTAGCTTTAAACACGGCCGCCAAATCTGGCAGCCTGGTCTCCTGCAAAAATAAAATGTCGGCTTCAACGCGGCCGAGAAAATCAAAGGCCGCAAATCTAGCCGCATCAGACTTAATGCTGGCGACATTAATGGACGCCAGCGTCAACGGAGTGGGTGCCGCCATCATGAGTGAGTGAGTTAGACGGCTTTCTTTTTACCCATCTTACCACTACCCTCGGGAAATGAACACCCCCTTTTTAGACTTATTGGGGGTCATTTACTAAGAGCCTGAATCGCATTTTTCCGACGGGTTATCCGAATATTTCTGATTTGCGCTGATTTTCCATGAATTGCCCCGGGTTTTTGGCGCACGCGAACGGATTGTGGTGCATCGGCGCCGGCGTACACGCGATGGAAATCGGGGGTGTGGCCGAAGGAAAACCCGACGGATTCGGAAAAAACGCAGCATTTAAAAAAAAAAGTGTAGCTTGACACGCGCTTACCTGCACCCAGCGTAGGATGGTGAACTTCAGTGCACTCTGACGGAATTCAGCGCAGCAGCGACACCTGGTGCACAACGGGCGAACTACCTTAGTGAATCGCCGGAAGTCCCAAATCCTCCGTAGAGAACGCACCGCTGGATCGCGAATGGACCGGAAAAGTAAATCTGCCCCATTGTGGTGTCCATCTCCCGCACCTCTGATGTTCAGATCCAGGACCTGCCTCCTCATCCTCGTCTCCAGACTCTGGGCCAGTTTCCCCTCCTGAGCACCCTGACTCCCCAGGGGGAGACTCGGCACCTCCTGCAGGCTCCGCCACCTCTGGCCCTTCGCCCTCAGCCCCTCCATCGGCAGGAGAGGCTCCATCCAGGGCCAGGAATTGATTTGAAAGTTCGACCAGCGGGGGGTCGGTTGCACCTTCCTTGGGTACCTTAGTCAGGGTGGGAGAAGATCTTACACCTCCCTTCTTTTTACCCTTTTTCTTCTTTTTGGCGCCACGCTTATGCTTTTCCTCTAGCCACGCCCTATTATCCTCATCCATATTCTCATAATGGGAGGAGTCTGAGGACGTGGCACCTTCCTCTCTCTCGATCCGCCTGACCTCCTCATCCAGTACATCATCCCCTGGGGCCTCAGCGACAGGTGTGGTCTCCAGGATAGCGCCAGAGGTTGTCCCAGCAGCATGAAGAGGCGCCGAGGTGCCGGAAGCTGCCGGAAGCCACCACAGCACTGGATTTCGATGGTATCGCCACTGCCGAGTCACCCTGACTGTCCAGCCTTCCAGCCGATGCCTCCCCTGCTCCCCCACTGTTACCACAAACAGAGACAGAACCCATCGCCACATCAGGTTTTTCTGTGATCTCCCTGCACCTTTGCACTGGGTCCACAGCAGAACTCGGGGGGGTTTGGGTAGCAGGGCTTGCACAGTGAGCTGACAGCCCTGACGCGGGCACATCGCAGCTCCTCCCGGAGCCTCCTAATGCTCTTGGTCGCCTCTTCATACTCACAGAGGTGGCTCTGGACCCGGGAAGCATAGGTGGACAAAGACTCCCGGGGTCCTGCACCGCCCAGCCTCCCCCTGCATGGTCAGCCTCCCCCTGCACCGCTCAGCTTCCCCCCGCATTACCTCCGTGAGCACTCCGCCACACACGTCCAACCCCGGAAGGACCGCTCTTACGTGCACCGACATCCAGATTCTTATTTTGTCCCTTCACATTAGACCCAGGGGGAGTAGGAGCCACATTGCTACGACTCCTGGTGGAACGTCTCACCCCTGAGTCCTTCATAGCGCTGGCCGGTAGCTGGCTACCCCTGCCCCCCGCCGGCCTGGCTCGGGAAGCAGGAGCCTGGGGCTTGCCGCTCTGGCTCATGCCTGAAAACCCACCCCCTCCCTGGGAAGGGAGAGAGCAGGCCCCAGGTGGAGATGGAACTTGCCTGGAGCTCAGAGCAGCAGCAGCACACAGCCTCTCACAGCAACTCACAGAGATAACGAGCTAACGAGCTCCAGAGCTGCACTCACTATTCTGCTGGTGCAGTCATTCTGTATAATATGTGAGTTTCTCTCCTAGGGCTTGCACAGTAAACCAGTGACACCAGTAGATGGATATTTCGGTATAATCGCACATTATTGCAGCGGCTCCAGACATAATCGCTATTTACATGTATTAATATTTAGGCAGTGACCTCTGATGAATGTGTAACTGATGACTAGTCGCAGGTTCCTGGGACATCACTTTCTATTCCTGTCAGCAGCGATTACCTGAGCGCCGATGTACGGAGCGTCGCCGCAGCAGAAGGATCTGAGCTCCGCAGCAGAAGAGTCTGAATATTCTGTGATACGTATAATTATAGAGCGAGAGTCTGCAGCGACGTGAGGTCACTCACATAAAGCATCAGAGAGATGATGTCACTGATAATAATAATACAAAGGGTTAATGGGCGCGTCCTCAAGAGCAAAGGTCATCGTCAGGAAAAGTGATTGGTTGTCCAATTAATTCTGATTAATTAACATATTGTTCAGAGATCATAATTATCTCCAGTCTTGGGGATTAGATTTAAAGGGATTGACCAGGGTTTCATTTTAACGAAGTAAAGTGTAGTTACAGATTCCAGCCACTACAGAGTCCACGGAGCCATCTGCTTCCAGGTCTTTGTATATGTCAGGCAGAACAGTTGATGGGTGCAGTGACCTGGTGTTGACCTCCCCAGGGGTTTTTGGTCGTTCCTTAGCCTTTTTATACCTGGTTTACCCCTTTAACCTTGGGACGACCCCTTTAAGTGGATGTTGACACATTAATGATCATCTGATCGCAGCAGATCCCGTGGAGGAAGGTCCTGCCGATGTGTGGAGCGCGATGGCGGCCACTGGAGGTGAAATGTGGTATTACATGATCCATATAATACATGGACCTCCAGGGGGGGCAATGGTTTGGGGATTGTTGTAGTTAATGGAGGAACTACCCCATATGGGTCTATCTGGGTTGCAATGACTGGTTAAAGGGCTTGGCCAGTGTTTTAATGTTATTCTCTGTCTATAAGAGACTATGGCGAGTACTTTCCTTGGTGTGAATAGATCCCTGCGCTCGGAAAGGACCTTCATCAATCGGCATGTTACACCCAAATCTCGGTCCTACCGTTTAATGTTGAGTTTTACAAAACAGATCTGTACTACAGAGCCGTATACATTTCATATACCGCCATATGGTGCTAATGCAAAGACCAGGATAATACAACATACTGTAAGTAGAGGCATAACACGGGGCCATAGACTCTTCTAGACTCTATATTATGGGTCAATACAACAAAACGGCACTGAACATGAGGCCCATGTCACCCCCTAGTGGTCGGGCAGGGTAATGGCGCTCACCCACAAGCACTGGCTGGATGATAATGAGCCCTCACCACCATCTTTTCGGCGGCTTCTCGTTCTGCTCCTCTGATCGCTGTGAATGGGAATTTTTGCTCTTCCCTTGAAGAAGATTTGAGAGATTGTTACAGAATGAGACGTATTGTACCAGGAAATAAGAGACCTCGTATCTGAGTGGATATTGATTTGCGATAAAAGCCTTTTGGAGATGATTTCCCCCGAATGAATTTGCTTTCAGCTGCTTTGAAGGGGAAACTTTCCTATAATTTTGCGGTTTTAAGTGATTACACAAATGCCGAATAAATCAAGATCCATAAAAACAGTGACATCATCATTCAGGAGCCGCTTTATAGGGAAACATTCCGATTGTTTCATACAAGTGTAATATCAGCTCTTCATGATGAAATCAGACAGGAACACATCAAGTATCACATCTAAGAGAGAGCAGTGAGGGTAAGAGTATAACTACTATAATACTGCCCACTATGTACAAGAATATAACTACTATAATACTGCCCCCTATGTACAGGGATATAACTACTATAAGGGCCTCAGCGACAGGTGTGGTCTCCAGGATAGTGCCAGAGGTTGTCCCAGCAGCCCGAGACTCCCCTCGCTCTTTCTCCTGTTGACATTTCTCTAGACGCCTTAGGTGGGCAGGCGTCTTTTTCCTGCCTTTCTTCCCTGGCCCCTCCATTCCTCCGCCTCTGCTAGTCCCCTCCCCAGCAGATTCAGCCTCATGGCTTTCATCTGCCGAGGCTGAGCCCGCATTAGCGAAGGAAAGAGGACAACGACTGTACGGGTGACCGAGATCACCACACAGGTTACACCTAATGTAACGATCTGGGTCTGGTTTTGGAGTCTAAGTGTTGTGACTTACTTGAGTTATTGCAGGCAGGAATCGTAGTCAGTAAGGCCAGAGGTCGGAACACGAAATGTGTGGGGTCACCGCACCTGTGACAAAGCTTAGGCTGCCCCCAGTAGAAGATCAGGATCCGATCCCTCCCCAGGAAGGCTGATGAAGGGATGTAGGCGACTGAGTTACCTGAACGCCTCAACTTCACCATGAAGGTCCAGGCCCCTGACCAGATACCATACTCGTCACGATTTTTTTCTGGTAATCCTAGCACCTCTCCATAACGATTTATCCAGGGCATGATGTCAAAGCAAGATAGTGATTCGTTACGGGTAAGAACGGTCACTTTCTTGAGTTCGCTCTGGCGGGACACTGCTTGCACAGCAAATTCCCGCCACTCGGGCTCGTTGTATCTCAGCTCATAGTTGGACCAGAAGAGTTCAAGCCCCTCCGGCCGAACAAAGCTGATATCAAACTCAGATGTACCATAGGGATGGATCAAGGCAAAGATGTCAGCCGCCTTGAAGTCCATCTTCAGCAGCAGCTCAACTACCCGTGCCCGAGGGGGACACACATCACTGCCACGCCACCGAAGACGGACCACATTCCTGCGGTTAGCACCCGGCCCGGTTGTCGGGAGCGACTATGGTGTCTCCCTGCCTCTTTGCTCTCGGGAGGCAGACAGGCCGTGCCTCTCTATCCAAAACGACAAATCAACCTCCTGCCCCGCTACATTGATCGTCCTTTCTCCCTTCTGTAAGGCCTGCAGGAGGCGCCGTTGCAAAAAGCCGTCCCCAGAGACGAGGATGATGGAACCCCACTTTCCCCAGCAGCGACACTGGCATAGCTCTTAATAGGGGCCGCCACTGGGGGAGCAACCGGACCAACCCCTGCACCCACAACATTAACACCACCCACCTCCATGTTACTCTCAGCCGCTACACCAGTCCCTCCATCACTCACCCCGATAAGTGGTAACGCTTCTGCACCACTCACACTAGCCACCACAACATTACTGATAACATGCACACTGGCTGGACCAGCAACAACATTAGGGGACATGACCACCTCCGCATCTTCAGGCACAAGGGACGGGGGTCCATCTTCAGCAGCAGCTCAACTACCCGTGCCCGAGGGGGACACACATCACTGCCACGCCACCGAAGACGGACCACATTCCTACGGTTAGCACCCGGCCCGGTTGTCGGGAGCGACCATGATGTCTCCCTGCCTCTTTGCTCTCGGAAGGCAGACAGGCCGTGCCTCTCTATCCAAAACGACAAATCAACCTCCTGCCCCGCTACATTGATCGTCCTTTCTCCCTTCTGTAAGGCCTGCAGGAGGCGCCGTTGCAAAAAGCCGTCCCCAGAGCCCAGAGACGAGGATGATGGAACCCTACTTCCCCCAGCAGCGACACTGGCATAGCTCTTAATAGGGGCCGCCACTGGGGGAGCAACCGGACCAACCCCTGCACCCACCACATTAACACTACCCACTTGCATGTTACACTCAGCCGCGCCACTCACACCACCAGTCACTCCATCACCCACCCCCAAAGCTGGAAAAGATTCAGCACCACTCACACCATTCACATTATCCACCACAACATTACTGACAACATTCACACTGGCTGGACCAGCAACAACATTAGGGGACATGACCACCTCCGCATCTTCAGGCACAAGGGACGGGGGTCCCCTCGCAGAGCATCGCCCAGAGGGGACCCCGACTTGTGTCACACTTGTGCCCTCCGCATCATCGGTAGCAGATGTTATTTTACTTTTCTTAGGGGAAGGTAAGAGTCGCCGCTGATCTTTGGCCGGTGTGAGGCGCCGCTGATCCCCACCTTCCTCAGCACTCGTCTGCAGACTATCTCCAACACCGACACAAAACAGGACTTTAGGTTTAGGTTTGGGAGGTTCGGAGCCCTCAGCCTCAGCGACCCCTCCACGCTGCCGCCGCCCCATAACCAAGTGATCAGCGGCAACAGAATGAAGAGGCGCCAAGGCACCGGAAGCTGCCACCAGTGCCGGGCTATCCCCCCCTCCCACCGGGGGACGCACCACAGCACTGGATTTGGATGGTATCGCCACTGCCGAGCCGCCCTTACTGTCCGGCCTTGCGGCCGATGCCTCCCCTGCTCCCCCACTGTTACCACAAACAGAGACATACATGACATTACTTATCCTGTACTGATCCTGAGTTACATCCTGTATTATACCCCAGAGCTGCACTCACTATTCTGCTGCTGGTGCAGTCACTGTGTGCATACATGACATTACTTATCCTGTACTGATCCTGAGTTACATCCTGTATTATACCCCAGAGCTGCACTCACTATTCTGCTGCTGGTGCAGTCACTGTGTACATACATGACATTACTTATCCTGTACTGATCCTGAGTTACATCAAAAAAAAAGTGTTGCGGAGCTTGCACTTACCTTCACTAGGAATAGACCGGTGAACTTGAGTGCATCCGATGCTCTGCAGCGCAGCAGCGCCACCTGGTGGACGTCGGAGGAACTGCCTTAATGAATCCCGGCTGTACCCGAATCCACCGCAGAGAACGCGCCGCTGGATCACGAATGGACCGGGTAAGTAAATCTACCCCAGTGTGTACATACATGACATTACTTATCCTGTACTGATCCTGAGTTACATCCTGTATTATACTCCAGAGCTGCACTCACTATTCTGCTGCTGGTGCAGTCACTGTGTACATACATGACATTACTTATCCTGTACTGATCCTGAGTTACATCCTGTATTATACCCCAGAGCTGCTCTCACTATTCTGCTTTGGTGCAGTACACTGTGTACATACATGACATTACTTATCCTGTACTGATCCTGAGTTACACATCCGATTATACTCCAGGCACACGCTCACTATTCTGTGCTGTGGCAGTCACATGTTGACATACATGACATTACTTATCCTGTTACTGATCCTGAGTTACATCCTGTATTATACCCCAGAGCTGCACTCACTATTCTGCTGCTGTGCAGTCACTGTGTACATACATGACATTACTTATCCTGTACTGATCCTGAGTTACATCCTGTATATATACCCAGAGCTGCACTCACTATTCTGCTGCTGGGCAGTCACTGTGTACATACATGACATTACTTATCCTGTACTGATCCTGAGTTACATCCTGTTATTTATACCCCAGAGCTGCACTCACTATTTGCTGCTGGTGCAGTCACTGTGTACATACATGACATTACTATCCTGTATGACGTCCTGAGTTTACATCCTTGTAGTTATACCCAGAGCTGCACGTCACATATCCTGCTGCGGTGCGAGTCACGTGTCATACATGACATTACTTATCCTGTACTATCCTGAGTACATCCTGTATTATACTCCAGAGCTGCACTCACTATTCTGCTGCTGGTGCAGTTCACTGTGTACATCGATCACTTACTTTTCCTGTACTGAGTCCTGATCAATCTGTATTATACTCCACTGCACTCACTATCTGTGCTGGAGTCACACTGTTACATCATGACTTACTTACATCCTGTACTGATTCCTGAGTTTACATCCTGTTCATTATACTCCGGACTGCACTCACTATTCTGCTGCTGGTGCAGTCACTGTGTATACTACTGACTTACTAGCCTGTATGATCTGAGTTACATTAGTGTATTATACTCCAAGAGCTGCACTCACTATTCGCTGCTGTGCAGTCACTGTGTACAACATGGCATTACTTCTCCTGTACTCACCTGAGTTACATCCTGTATTATACTCCAGAGCTGCACTCACTATTCTGCGCTGGTGCAGTCACTTGTACAACATGACATTACTTATCTGTACTGATCCTGAGTTACATCTGTATATATACTCCAGAGCTGCACTCACTATTCTGCTGCTGTGCAGTCACTGTGTACATACATGCACATTACTTATCCTGTTAGTGATCCTGAGTTACATCCTGTATTCTAACTCCGAGCTGCACTCACTATTCTGCTGTCTGGTGCAGTCACTGTGTACATACACTGACATTACTTATCCTTTGTACGGCTCACCTTGAGTTACATCGTTATTACCTCCAGAGTCATGCACTCCACTATTCTGACTGCTGGGTAGCACGCTATGTGTACATACATGGCACAGGATATATCCTGTACTGAGTTCCTGAGTTACATTCCTGCTATTATACTCAAGAGTGCCATCTCCTATTCGTGCTGCGGTGCAGTACACTGTGATACACTACCTGACATTACTTACTCGTATGATCCTGAGTTACATCCTTTAGGATAACCAGATCTGCACTCATAATTCTGCTGCGTCTGGCGTCACTGTGTACTACATGACCTTCCTTAACCTGTAACTGATCCTGAGTTACATCCTGTATTATACCCCAGAGCTGCACTCACTATTCTGCTGGTTAAGTCACCAGATATGACCTTGACTTGTTCAAGTTGCAGCATTTTTATTAACAAGCATCCACAGTAATCTGTCCCTGGGATCTATGATGGGATGTGTTTGCACTGCGGATCAGGACAAGGCTCGCTGACCCCCGCTATGAC
>WNYA01000764.1:0-111307 GCA_019512145.1 Engystomops pustulosus | reverse complement strand
TGATGTCACAGTACAGGGATAATACACACAGTGATGTCACAGTACAGAGATAATACACACAGTGATGTCACAGTACAGGGATAATACACACAGTGATGTCACAGTACAGGGATAATACACACAGTGATGTCACAGTACAGGGATAATACACATAGTGATGTCACAGTACAGGGATAATACACACAGTGATGTCACAGTACAGGGATAATACACACAGTGATGTCACAGTACAGGGATAATATACATTGTGATGGACCTTCTTATGTGTTAGGCCTCATAGTGGCTGCTTAGACTATAACAGTGCTAATATCTCATACCTTAAAGATTCCTTAGCAGTCATCATCCAGCTTTCCAGGCATCCTGAATGTTACCTTAATGATTGGAAGTAGTAAGGTTTATGTATTACTTGTCCCTTGTTGTCAGTCACTCCGCTTTTCCATGGACAGATATTATTAAATATCTGAATCATAGAGTTTAGAGGAAAATGAGAAGGAAATAAAAGGAAACAATGTTGCAATTTGTCAGTTCTGTTGCTATTTAGCTCAGTCTGTATGTAATGTATTCAGCCGAGGCCACAATCTCCTTCCTCCAGGACGCTCTTCCTCCCGCACACAGATGTATTTTACATGTGGTCACAGAGCAAATAATTTATTCTGTAACATTGTATCTCAGCGCTGGAGTGAGAGCTTCTTGTATATGAAGCCAGGGAACGCCATGTTCTGCGGCGTAATCTGCTCCATTACCGCGGGGACATGGGTGTCAGCGCCGCTGCAGATGTTCGCTCCTTTTTAACAAGTTTCTGTAAATGTTACGTAGAAATACAAATAATGAGATATGGTCCGCAGCTTCTACGTACAGGAAATATACCAAGGCTCTTCTCAGATAGGATTCTGTACATTATAGGAGCCATGGATTCCTGGCGAGGCTGATAAGGCGCTCTTAGAAATTGCTCTATAGATGCCTTAAAGGAGCCGAGGTATTGTCAGAGGGGGATATTTGGGATAAGTGTATTCATGGGAATTTGGGTCCCTAATAGCATCAAGAGTGGAGCCTTATAGGGAAATATTTAAAGGGATATTAATATAATTATTACGGAAATCTATAGACATCCCAGATGATACAACTGGCGGGTCCCTGAGCTGGGAACTGAGGATAGATATAATATAGAGGGGGCTATGCAGGAACTTAGACCTAGAAAAAGACCCCAGAAAGCTGCATGGGGTAACAAGGTCTGTCCACAACGGCCAATATTAGTAAGTGGTCCTCATGGCTCATTGTGCACCTCTCTTAAAGGGAAGAGTCATCAGGTTTGACCATAATAATCTGCAGACATTTCTAGGTATAGTCCCTTGGGATATAAGTGAACCTGCCTTTATGGTTGTAGTAAGTAGCAAAAGGACTGTAATAAGCAGGAGGTGCAGCTCCTACAAGTGCTTTGGGTGGGTCATTGAGCCTGAAGAGCTTCCTGCTCTTTACAATGAATCGTTCCACAGCCCCTCCCTTCTGACTACAACCAAAATCCTGATACAGTTCCTACTCTTAGCAGAGGGAAGAGGCTATGGAGCAGCAGAAAGCTCTTCAGGCTGATAGAACCGCCCAGAGCCATTGAAGAGGACTGCGGAGATGGATTATAACTTCACTTATCACAGTCCTGCTGCTACTAACAACATACACCAAGGTCTGATTACACATCTCTCCAGGGACAATACCTGCAGATTTTTATGGACAAAACTGCTGAAAGATTTCCTTTAAAATCTCACTAGTTTCCCACTTTCCCGACTAATTCTGTAAATTCTAATACAATCTGTCAGTTGACAGATTGAGCAAATATATATTTTGGGAATATTTACCAAAAATGCTGAATTTGCACTGATTGTTCTGGAATTGTTTTCATGCATTGTGATCCAAACATACCTTGAGAATGCTGTAGTGACACTGATGCAGAAACATATCTTGTTTAATCCCTGATCTGAGTGGTTTTGCTCAAAAAACAATTATAAAATTTAGGATCTTGGGAAAGCTGGGTGCCTACATAAACACATTACACACGGAGCTTCCTGAACTGTCCAGACAGCACTAATCAACCTGAGCTGGATGATTCATACACAGCAGCTGGGGAATGGTGCAGCGATTGATTACTTCTGACTGTCAGGGACAACACAGTGATTATATCATATTCTGGAGCAGTGCATAAATAGGGTAAGAGGAGAAGCGCCAAGCAAGGCACAGAAGCACCAGAGCCTCAATATCATAAGTTTATAATTGCCCACACATCTATTTTTCGTAGGGATTGGACAACCCCTTTAAAATGCCTCATATTTTGTCTTATATTTAATTAATTTCAATACCTTGGTACAATTTACTCTTTCCCCTCCCAAAAAAGTTAATAAATATTAGCCAAATATTTTGAAGCTAAGGCAAAATGTAATATTTTTTGAATTTTTAATGAACTAATCTTATATAGCCTCTTATTTTATGGTCATCTCCTCCTGCACCGTATCCGATCAAAGCAAAAAAATCTGCGCTGTAAAAGCGTGGAGAACATAATTATAATTTTTTATTCTATTATTTTCTAATTGTTTTTGTATTAATATTCTTTTATTATCTTTTCAGTTTTTATGGATTCTCCGCGGTCGGGAGACTTCTTGCACCTTGTTGTCTTGTTTTTCGATCATTACAGGAGAATTGCTGTATAATAGATATAATTAATACGGCGCGGAGCGTGAGTTCGCGTTTTTTTTTTATTTTTTTGGTGTTCTTGCTTTTGGCTGGTCTGATAGCGGGGGAGGGGATGTTGGGGGATTCTACAGATTAAATTACCCTCTCCAATAAAACATATGACATAACCCCACGTATTAGCACCAAAGTAGAGGGCCAGGGGTGGGGGCGCGGGATCACCAGTGTTGCCATGGTAAGCGTTTTCTATTCCGGAGTGGACCCCTAACACTTCAATAATCCTGCTCTCTCCCACCGCCCGCCGCCCGCTCGCCCCTCACACCCTCCTCTCATTATTATTTCTCTACAAATGGCTCTCACTGCAGCCGTCCATGAAAAATGTAGAGGGATCTATTAAATTAATGTTTCCACTCTTGTAGCTGCAGACCGTGGTTACCGAGTGTCACCAAATTTACTGACAGGCAGTAATGGAAGAAAATCACTAATCAGTGGGAAGAAAGGTAGAGGTCAGTAAGAACAGGCTCCCTCCTGACCCTGTGAAAATAATAGAAACACATGTGTCACCTGGCGGCTGGGAAACTGTGTGTCGGCCCCATACACTTGGGTGTTACATTGTATCGTATGCGTCACCCACTGTGATGGGGGAAGTGGAAGCCGTCAGCAAGAAGGAATCACAGCCTCACGGATAGAACTTGTTATAAACACTATTTATAAATATGTATAATACATGTCAGGGGCAACTGAAGGAGGAGCAGGTGTAATTAGGTGCCCTACCACTAGGGGGCCCATTTTCTATGATGTTACATAAGCGAGCAGCGGTAGTAGCAATAATTTATCATCCTCACAGCTGATTTCCCATTTAGGATAATTGTCACACATCAGCATCAGCATCAGATGTAGCAGGCAGTTATATCCTCTGCACATGAGAATATACGGCAGGAAAGTGTGATAGGAAATGAAGGTCTTACTGTGATTACTGATGGGAGGCAGGAACCTGATGTGACCACTAGGGGAAGGGAGAGGCATGCAGGGAATGCTAGGGTAAAGGGTACCCCTGCTGTAACCTCTAGGGGTACAGAGAGCCCTCCAGAGACCACTATGGGAAGGGAGAAGCATGCAGGGACTGATAGTGTAAGGGGTACCCCTGCTGTATCTTCTAGGGGTACAGAGAGCCCTGCAGGGACCACTAGGGGAAGGGAGAAGGATGCAGGGACTGATAGTGTAAGGGGTACCCCTGCTGTATCTTCTAGGGGTACAGAGAGCCCTGCAGTGACCACTAGGAAGGGAGAAGCCTGCAGGTACTGATAGTGTAAGGGGTACCCCTGCTGTAACTTCTAGGGGTACAGAGAGCTCTGCAGGGACCACTAGGGGAAGGGAGAAGCACGCAGGGACTGATAGTGTAAGGGGTACCCCTGCTGTATCTTCTCGGGGTACAGAGAGCCCTGCAGTGACCACTAGGGGAAGGGAGAAGCCTGCAGTCACTGCTAGGGTAAGGGGTACCCCTGCTGTATCTTCTAGGGGTACAGAGAGCCCTGCAGGGACTGCTAGTGTAAGGGGTACCCCTGCTGTAACCTCTAGGGGTACAGAGAGCCCTGCAGTGACCACTAGGGGAAGGGAGAAGCATGCAGTCACTGCTAGGGTAAGGGGTACCCCTGCTGTAACTTCTAGGGGTACAGAGAGCCCTGCAGTGACCACTAGGGGAAGGGAGAAGCATGCAGTCACTGATAGTGTAAGGGGTACCCCTGCTGTATCTTCTAGGGGTACAGAGAGCTCTGCAGGGACCACTAGGAAGGGAGAAGCATGCAGGGACTGATAGTGTAAGGGGTACCCCTGCTGTATCTTCTAGGTTTTAATGCGTTGGCGCATTCCAAAGGCTTTAGCCTTGATCACATGCTGAGGTTACATTGTGTTTCCACTGCATCTGATCTGCTAAAACACAATGTAACCTCAGCATGTGATCCAGGCTGAAGGCATTTGAATGGGTCAAAAACGCATCAAAAACTGTGATGCAATGCATCGTGTGAACATGCCCTGAGGTTACATATTAGCAAGTGCAATGTAACCTCAGCATGCGATCAAGGCTGAGCGTAAGCGCAACAAAAAAACGCAATGAGGGTCATTTCCTAGGGCCCGATTCGCATTTTCCCGACGTGTTACCCGAATATTTCCGATTTGCGTTGATTTCCCCTGAAATGCCCCTGGATTGTGGCGCATCGACGCTGGCATGCACGCGACGGAAATCGGGGGGCGTGGCCAAACGAAAACCCGACGGATTCGGAAAAACCGCCGCATTTAAAACAAAAAATCTGTCGCGGAGCTTGCACTTAACTTCACTCGGTGTATTCCAGTGCGTTCCGATGCTCTTCAGCGCAGCCGTCCTGGTGGACGGCGGAGGAACTACCTTAATAAATCCCGTCCGGACCCGAATCCAGCGCAGAGAACGCGCCGCTGGATCGTGAATGGACCAGGTAAGTAAATTCTGCCCCAAAGTATCATGCGAACACGGGCGTAGGCCGGTGACACAAGCAGCGTTTTTGTTGTTCCGTTTTTTTCATTGCGTTTTTGCATTCATGACAAAACGCATTATATTTGTATATTGGCTTTTTCAATGGGTTTTAGGTTATAGTGTCTTAAATTTGCGTTTTTCTCCCCTGCAGTTTTTGTTTGCGATGTGTTTTTATTGTGTTTTTCAAAGCGTTTGCGGTCTGTGTTTTGCAGGCATGTGGTGATGAGCACAAACAGCGGGGAGAAGATGGCTGCATCTTTATAAATTAGGCGCAGCGTGGCGGTGTAATGTGGCGCTATATGGTGGTATTTTTGACGCACATTGAAGGCTCGTATACTAAGGGTCACTCTGCTCAATTCCTCGTCGGACTGTTCAGTTTTTGGGAATTACATGGCTTGGACAGGTATATAACAAGGGTTTGCGCTGGGAATGTGTTACACGCAATCAGATTTTGGCGCAGCTGCGCTGCTTCCATGTGTCAGAAATTGGGGGGTGGCCATCAGACGATCTGACTGATTCGGACTGAGCGCGGGATTTAACTTTCAAATTGTGTTGCAAGATCAAGCACTTACATGCACCAGGAGGAAGAAGGTGAACTCCTGGGACCTGAGCGGGGAAGCGACACATGCAGGATATCGGGCGCAGGATCTTAGTGACTCCCCGCACAGCGCATTATACACGGGCAATGCACTTACATGCACCAGGAAGAAGGAGTAGACTCGTGGGAAAAGGGGGGAAGATGTCGTCACCGCTGGGTCCTCTCCCCAGCTTTTGACCTCCCTTGACCACTAGCTTTGGCTATGTAGAAAGGTGTCAGTACACACAGGCACATTTCTGCTGCTTTGTTGGGGGGTGATGCCCCAGATTGTCCCAGAGCGCACCATTCTTGACCCCTGACACTGCTGTCTATGAATAGAAGGTTCAGGACACATGACCTTAACTCAGGAAGGGGAGGTGTGGTGGGCGGAATCTTGCTGGTGGTATGCGGGGTGTATTCCGCGGGGTCAGAGCGCCCTTCTGACCACTGACCACTGCTGCTATGATCGAAAATGTTGCATTACACACAGGACTGGCAGCTTCTGTGGATGGGGGGTTTATTCACAGAGGGGGCAGAGCACCCATTCTGACCCTTTCCACGCTTGCGATGATAGAATGTCAGGTACAACATCCGACTGGCAGCTCGCTGTGTTGGTGGTGTAGTCACAGCAGGGGTCCGAGCGCCCATGTATGACCCCTGACCACTGCTGGCTATGATAGAGGTGTCAGGACACACAGTACATGGTGGCAGCTCGCTGTGTATGTTGGGGTGTTTGCGTCACGCGGGGTCAGAGCACCCATGCCTGACCCCTGACCACTGCTGGCTATGAATGTAACGGTGTCCAGGATCCACAAACATGCAGCTCGCGTGTATGGGGGGGTGTAGTCACAGATATGGTCAGAGCCCCATACTTAACCCTGACCCATGCCCATGGGGGCTATTGATGAAATGTGTCAGAGCACACAGGACATGGCATCTCGCTGTGTTGGGGGGGTTTAGTTACAGTGGGGTCAGACACCCGGCTGACCCTGACCACTGCTGGCTATGATAGAAAGGTGTCATGATACACAGGACATGGCACTTCCGCTGTGTGGTGGGGTTTCTGATAATTTTCTTTGGTTTCTGATTATCATGTCCTACCCATGTGGATATCAGCACCGTGGGGCATTGATGAACCAACATGCATTATGGGCCCTATATTGTAGTGTTATTAAGATGAACCATTTCACTCACTCTCAGTTTCTTCTTTAGGAAATTTTGGATTTATCCCCTTTCAGGTGCAGCTGTGAAGTGTCCCCATTGCGGTTCCTCCGCACCCGTCCAGGGGGTACGACCTATAGTGTCGGCTCCTGCCTGAAAACCCTTGTCCTCACGCTGTGTCCATGCGCACATTTCCTATCGTGTCACCATATATCACTCCCCTCCCCCACAGGAGATTATCATGTACATTCACTGTGCACATTTTCAAGCATCGCAGCTTATCGGCATTCATTTAAATCCATATGGATCAGGGAGCTTTTAGGGCCAAGTGCAATTAGAGGGAAATCAGGAAGTTCAAGGCAAAATGATGATCCCCATCTCCTGACAATGGCTTAATAACAGCGGATATCAGATTTTGATGAGTAGAATAATAGGGACCAACGGCCCGTATAGAAACGCCCGTCCTCCTCCTCATCTGATCCATAGGAAAAAAGGGACGACTATGATGGTTATGGGGCACAAAGCTTTATCTCAGAGAGAGAGCCTTGATAAATCCATCGAGCTCACAGCACATCATTTTTAGGACAACACCGGCTGCGCCATGCCAATTGGGAACGGAGGCGGGGGATCCTGGAATATAAAATCCAGTACTCCAGTCCTGCTCTTCCAATAATAAATACAAATGTCTGATTACACATCTCTCGCATGAACAATACATACCTATGCTGCACAGAGCACAGAGCATCAGCATGTGGGTTCTGATTACACATCTCTCCCAGGGACATACATAACACTCTGTCTGCAGAAGCACAGTGCAACATAAACAGTGTTAGGTCTGCTTAAAACATCTCTCCAGTGACAATACCCTACACATCTGCAAGAGATCACAGTAGCCCAGCACATTGTGACCTCGGATTACACATCTCTCCATGACAATACATACACTGGCTGCGAGAGCACAGAGGCAAGCAGTGTGACGTCTTATTACACACACTCAGGTACATAGCATAACACCTAACACTGGCTAACAGAGAGGCACAGAGCACGCAGTGGGACGTCTGATTACCCATCTCTCCAGGACAAAACATAACATCTGGCTGCCTGATACGCACAGATCCAGCATGTTGAGTCGGATACAACATCTCTCCCTCGCCAGGGACATATACATAACACTGGCTGCAGAGGCACAGAGACAGCAGTGTGGCATCTGATTACAACCATCTCTCCAGGGACAATACAATAACACTTGGCTGCAGAAGCCAGAGCACGCAGTGTGACGTCTGATTACACATCTCTCTGGACAATACATAACACCTGGCTGCCAGATAGCACAAGCACAGCATTTGATTCTGATTACACATCTCTCCAGGACAATACATAACACTGGCTTCAGATAGCACAGAGCACAGCATGTTTGAGGTCCTGATTACACGTCTCTCCAGGGAATATGCATACCCTCGGGCTGCAAGAGCACAGAGCCCCCAAGCAGTTGTGAGGTCTGATACTCATCTCCCAGGGACAGTACATAACACTGTCGTGCTGCGTGAGAGCACAGAGCACAGTCAGGTGTGAGGTCTGATTAACACATCTCTCCAGGTACAATACATAACACTGGCTGCAGAGAGCACAGAGCACAGCAGTTTAGGTCGGCTTACACATCTCCTCCAGGGACAATAGATAACACTGGCTGCAGAGAGCCCCGAGAAGCAGCAGTTGTCGCTCTTCTGATACACCTCTCTCCAGGGACGTACACATAACACTGCTGCAGAGAGCACGAGGCTACAGCAGTGTGACGTCTGATTACACATGCACTGCAGGGACAATACATAACCCTGGCTGCAGAGGCGTGCACAGAGCACATCATTTTACTTCTGATTAGACACATCACTGTCCAGGAACAAGACATAACACTTGCTGCAGAAAGAGCACAGAGCACAGCAGTGTGACGTCTGATTACCTTCTCCCAGGACCACATCTCTCTTTGCTGTTTTAATTGGTTTAAGATACTGAGTATTGCACCACAAAACCTTTTATTTGCTTTGTTAGTCTTACCTCAAGCCCTTTCTCTTCACACGCATCTCACATGCATAAAGCCAGCATTATCACCACTCATGCGGCTGACTAACTTTTTACGTAGACACTAATGCAACACTACACAAATGTGGCACAAACTCTTGCGGGCATGGACTTAAAGGGGTTTTCTCATCGGCCGATCCCATTTCACGTTTAATTAATCCTGCCACTATAAACAAGTTATCCTTCAAAATTGGATAGGTTATTAAAAAAAATGCTCCTGTGGTGAAGATAAGTTCTTCATAAAATAGCGATGTTGTCCCTTATAAACCAGATGGCTTTCCTTTGAGACGAGACCACCTCACACTGGGCAGACAGTGCACGACATGCCTTATTAAGCCTGGAAACACTAGCCACCATGATATTCCTCGCTCATTACACATGAACTGTCTGCTGGACCTGCATCCTCCGACATTTCATATGAGGTGGTCGTAACAAGGACACAGTCTTGTTTCTAAGGGACCAAATCACCTACAATTATGATGAAATTACGTCACATCAGAAACATTGTTTTCTTAATAACATCTTAGTTGAAGAAATGTTATCCCTCTCGCAGATTAATTAAACCTGAATGTGAGTGCCAACGAGAGGAGAAGACCCCTTAATTAAATGGGACAATTGATTTTCTTGTGGTTTGTTTACATTTTGTCTCCTCATAGTTAGGTCCGACTTATCTGATCCTCTTTAAGAAGTGTAGAACTTGCCCACTGTTGACTAATACTATTTACCCTCCCTGGTAGGTGCTGGTGCCATTGTCATGCATTCCCTCTGGCCCATTGTTTCCCCCAAACTGCTCTTGTCCCTGCCACCATAAGCCCCCACTAAGTGCTTCACCCCATCCCCCGGGAGACCCTGGCGTCTGCACCAGCTACTTAACCCCCTCTAGACCCTGGTCCGTTGGGTTATATAGAGAACCACATGTCTCCACCTCTTATAGTGATCCGATCTTCGGGTTATATTATCGTCTGCCAGCAAGAATGGTCGGATCTATCGCCGCGTCGCTCACCTACATTCGCTGCTCAGAAGAATAACATTATCGACATCACATGATCAGGGACGAGCCTTCTTTCCCTCTTCCGCTGTTTACTTCGGCAAAGAAAGAATCAAGACAATTGTTTTATAAAGATCCCCAGCGACATAGTGCGACATTACGATACCGCCCTGTTTAAAAAAAAGCAGAAAACCACCCTGAATCACAGCAGGGTATCAATGTCCTTTCCTGATGGTAGGCAGAACATTGAGATCTTTAGTCAACTGGCAAGTGATCAATGAGAGAAGCCGTAAGCTACAGAGCCGAGCGTTCTGGTCACAAAAGGTGAATGGGAGGTGGTGGTCCTTATGGAGAGTGCAGAAGGGAGGAATCTTTATATAATCTGGAGGAGACGACTCTGTACCGTGCTGCATTATAAGTGGCAATGGTTTTGCGTTACACCCAACACGCAACACAAAATTTTTGCTGAAAAAAAAAGGGGTCGTCTGGTGCTCAATCGGACCGTGGCGCCCGTTATCATGCAAGTCCGACAGAATGTGCTGTGTTGCAGAACAAATAGTTCATCTCGAGACTCGTTATCTCCGTTGTTGTCAGTGAGCGAGTCAGATTGTGTGTCACGATTGTGTCTCAACAAGGTCGGTACAATACCCCTCTCGCACTGCTGGTATGGAAATTTGTGGCCCGTTCCTCAGGCAGATCTCCTCTAGAGCAGCAATTTTTGGGCTGTCACTGTGAAAAACAGGACTTTCAACTAGCCCTCCATAGGTTTTCTTATGGGTGAAGGCGGCTCCTGCGTAGTCCGGCTGCGCTCTGCTTGTATCATTGGTCCTCTTCAAAGGAGGTTGTCACGATACAACAACGCCCCCAATTCATTATTTCATTTTCACGTATCAGTTGTCCCTGGTCCCCCTCGTCATGAATGTTGCCGCCCCCCAGGCTGCACAGGAGGTGAATGTGATCCTGATGTAAGCTCAGGCATCAGTCTCTTCCAGGCACCACGAGTTGTTTTCTTCTTTAGTTTTCCTCCTCCTGACATATGACTTCTCCCCATTTTCTTTCTTCATCCAACGTCAGAAGGGTCGGATATGTTCCTGGATAAGCCCGTGCATTTTCTGCACTGGCAGGATCTGAGTCCCTGGTGGTGCTCGTTTTGTTACTTGAACCTAGCCTTGTTTACATTGGTCCAACTTTCTGCAGGTCACATATTCCCTGTGTGGTTTCGGGAGTTTCTGCATGTCCAGGTTCCTGTGTGGTTCTGGGAGTTTCTGCAGGTCACGAGTGTCCACCAGTGTGGTTCTTGAGTTTCTGCAGGGTCACTAGGTTTCCTTTGTGGTTCTGTGGTTTCGGTCAGGTCACTAAGGTTCCTTATGTGGTTCTGGGGTTCTGCAGGTCACTGGATCCCCTGTATGGTTCCTGGGATTTCTGCAGGTCACTAGGTTGCCTGTGTGGTTTCTCGGGTTTCTTCTTCAGTCACTCGGTTCCTGTATGGTTCTGGGAGTTTCCTGCAGAGTCACTTAGGAGGTTCCCTGTGGGTTCTGGGATTTCTGGCATGGTCATAGGCCCCCCGTGTGGTTCTGGGATTTCTCTGCAGGTCACTAGGTCCCTGTGTGGTTCTGGGATTTCGCAGTCACTAAGTTCCGTGTGTGGTTCTGGGGTTTCTGCAGGTCACTAGGTTCCTGTGTGTTCGACGGGGATTTCTGCGGTCACGAGGTCCCTTGTGGTTCTGGGATTTCTGCAGTACTAGTTCCCTGTGTGGTTCTGTGATTTCTGCAGGCTGTAGTCGCCTGGTGTGGGTTCTGGGATTTCAGGCCAGGTCACTAGTGGTCCCTGTATTATTCGATATTTCTGCAGTCACTAGTCCACATGTGGTTGTCTGGGATTTCTGCAGGTCTGTAGGTCCCTGTGTGGTTCTGGGATTTCTGCATGTGTCCTTAGGGTCCCTTTTTGGGTTCTGGGATTTCTCGGTCACCTAGGTCCCTGTATGATTCGAGGATTTCTTCGGGCACGTAGGTCCTAGCTGTGGGTTCAGTATTTCTTGCAGGTCTCTAGGTCCCCGTGTGGTTTCCGGATTCCTGCAGGTCAACTAGGGCTCCCTGTGTGATTTCTATCTGGTTTTATGCAGTCCACTAGGTCCCGAAGTGGCATGGTTTATCTACACCCAACTTTCATTTAGCTTCTGACTTTACACTTCTGACACATAGAAAGAAGAGGAGGACACATCACAGATGGGCGACTTCATGAACACATCAACGACACATATCAGCCTCTGGCTACTCTGAAGCTATAACACTTGTAGGGAGCCTCCCCTCCGTTGGCTGGGCTTATCTTGTACTTGTAATCAAACTCTGTTTCACCGCTAGCTTGTTGGCAGGATCACCGGTGTCTGACCTCTCTGTGGTACTGGAGGGGGAGGAGCAGATCCACTGCATCGATCAGACAGGAGAAGTATAATATAGGAAAATCTGTCACTGGAACCCTAAAAATTGCAAAAGATTTACAGTCAGAGTTGGGGGCCAACCAAATTTCTACACCAGGACTATAGAGACAAGTGGCGACTTAGGGCCTGTGAATGCTGTATTTTTTTAATTAATACCAGTGACAATTAGAGAATTGTTCTTTTTGTTTATCTTGAGTAATATACGAAGGCGGGGTCTGGTCGTCTGGGAGGAATATCCCTTTAAAGAAGACACGGTACACTCTTTGCAGCCACCAGAAATCTTGGCTTTGTTGTAGATGATCAAATACTTATTTTCCAACAATATGGTAAATTCATTAAAATAAATTCTTTAAAATTCAGACAACGTGATTTTCTGGATTTTTTCACATTGTGTCTCATTCATCAGTTGAGTTCTACCTATGGTGTCTTACCGGCCTCTCATCTTTATAAGTGGGAGAAACTTACACAAGCTTGGGTGGCCGCCGAAATACTTTTTCCCCCACTTGATTATATAGGGACCGTTTCACAAGCCTGATTGGACATTTTTTCGCAAATAATCACCACAAAAGAATAAACAGAAAGGGGCAGATTTACTTACTTTGGCCCATTTCGATCCTCCAGCAGCGCTTCTGTGTCGGTGGTTCGGGTCTTCCTTCCGGCGATTCACTAATGTAGTTACTTCCGCCGTGTCCACCAGTCTGGCCTGCGCGCTGATTCCCCCCGGAGGCCCGACCGGAATGCACGAGCTATACCTGGTGTCAGGTAAGCACGAGTCCCGCGACACATTTTTTTTTTGAAATGCGGCGGTTTTTTTTCCGAATCCGTCGTGTCTTCGTCGGGGCCACGCCCCGGGATTTTCCTTCGCGGATACGTCATGCCTGTGCGCCTTTGCGCCCATCCGAAGCCGGCGGCATCGTCAAATCCCTGGCAATAATACAGGGAAAATCAGCACCAATTGGACCTATTCGTGTAAACACGTCGGGAAAACACGAAATCTGGCCTTAAAAATTGAGGCCCCAAAGTGTCAAATTTGCATGATGCTCAGGGTCATCGTGTATATATATATATATATTCACTTGCACTTGCACGTTTTCTACAGGGCCTTTGACATTGTATGCAAAGTTGAGTCCCATATTGCACGACCACCGCAGGTGGCATCTGTTCTATGCGCAGAATGTTGGGCAGGGGGCAAAGTGTTACATAATTGTCATATTCTTGGTTAACAGGTACAAATGAGGAAAACATCTGACCTGAGGAGGTTTTCAATCCTGCTGAGGTATGGGATGGGGGGGCGTGTGTGCTATATGAGTCCTAACAGAGTCAGTAGTTGGGGCATCTGATTCTGGGGTTTATCAGGGCAACAAAGGTTGCTAGACCCACAGTTCCAAACCAGTACCCCCGATTTACACCCAGGACACCCCATAGCTCTACCTCGTCGTCTATAGGAATAGGGCACCGTCCATTATATCACTATATACCCTGGGTGTATTCCCCAGTTAACGTGCCAACACAAGCCCCGGGGGGGGGAGGTAGTGAATATTGCAAAGAAGATGCCCTCAACTGGCAGGGCAAATAACACCTTGTGTTGTACAACACACCGTAAGGGCTAAATTTACCTGAATCAGTAAACTTAAAACCATATAAACAACTACCAAAAGGTTACAGACCTTTTTGACATGGTAGAACATTAGGTCACAAGCTTTATTTGGTGATATTTTAACCCTTGATATCACAAAAATCAAGACATGCTTGTAAAGAAATACACAATTTTGGCTCTGGAAGCTGAAGTCTGGACTCCCACTGCAATCCGTGCAAACCGAGCACCCACCATCTCACATCCTCCACCATTCCACCTGCTGTGAGTGAAATCAACTGTAAAATACAACTACCCACGTCCTGTAGGAGAGAACACATCCTTAAAGGCACAGATCATCCATTATACGATCTCAGCTTATAATCTCCACAAAACACCAATAGGGACATTGTCCTGATCTTTGCCATTTCAGAGTGTAGCTATAATGTTTAGCAAGACCCCAGGTAGGCGTCGCGCAGAGTAAAGCCTGTCATGTGCCCTGGGCTGTAGGATATAATAGCCCCTACAAGTCTGGGGAATCACTTCCTACAATCAGACTAATATGCTGGGGATTGTTAGGATGTGTCCCCTCCTCCTTGCGTTTATCTGCGGTTTCACACCAGTCAATAGGTCCTGAAATGGCCCTTGTGTACATGTGTATTGATGACAGGAGACGATGTAAAGAGGATTTCATGGGAACGAAGTTCCTTGTTAGAAAAATTGGTGGCTGCTTTGGTATCCAGGGGCCCCCTAGAAGGCTAGGGCCCCAGGATATCACCCAAACCACCTGTAATTATAATCCATACTTGGGGCCCCCCATACATTATTTTGTATCAGGTAAACCAAATGCCACCCTGCCCCTTCCTACATCCTGTATACCCTTCTATACTGATACACTTGTACAAGCTGGCAGCATTTTATCATTCCTCATACAGTACCAGAGGGTCTGTTGCACCCTTATGACTAAGGGCCCCATATAAGTCTCTCTGCAGATTTGCCATGTTGGAAGGCGCCGGGGTGTTTGACTACTTAACCTTCACAGCCAGCGATGTAGGGGCTTCCCCTCACTGACACTGAACTTAACTGAAGTTGTGATCATTGGTCACCGACATGTCCGTGAAAAAACGCTACACGTCATTTTCACAGCTTCAGCAAATGGTGGTGAAACGGTATGAAACTGCAGCACTAGAATCTGTGAAATTCCATAACGTAGAGTTCATTTGTGACGTGGCGCGGCGGCAAAGCGGCGTTGGTCGGTGTACAGATGCTGCCGGCTGGGGCTTCCGCCCCTAGGGATACATTGTATTCACGTCTGTTTATCACTTTATAAGACTTGCAACAAACACTGGAATGTCAATCTTCAATCCACCTGTAATTCGCTGGCCGCATCACTCCAAGGAGAAAACCCGGCCACTATCAGAAATCAAATAGCTGATTCCTCTTGGAAGGGCGCGGGGCTAAGTGATATAAACACAGGATTGAATGTTCTGGGGGAAAACTGCAAAATTATGAGGTCGTCCTCCATCACTAATTGTGTGTGGTATTGATTGTCCCACCATACAACATATCGGAAAGGGCTGAGGACAGTCAGTGCACGTGCCATCAAAGACAGTTCCCTCCATGAAGACAGGAACAAGTGTCAGCAGTGTTGACCGGTGCAGCTGCAGGTGTTAAATCACTGCCGGGAAATATGGCAATATAAAAGTAAAGGCCCATCACACATCCATGGCATCTCCAGCACAAATGTAATCCTGGTCAGCATAGGGATCATGCAGTCTCCGCAGTTCATCAGACCATTAGTAGTAAAAATCATTTTTTATAGACTACCCTCCTAAATAGGGAGGATTATTTAATCAACTAGGGCTTTAAACAACAATTATACGACCTCACCCCTTTAGAGGATAAGGAAGAAATACCCCACCACTTCTAGGAAAGCGAAAGGGTGGAAAGCGAGAATCGGAACTGATATGACTGCTGTGCTCATAGAATAAGAGCACAGCAGTGTGAGGACAAGCACCACGTAGAAATCCTACAATCAGGCGCCCCTGCACCCCTCACATGCAATGCCCACATAGTCCAACACTGCACACACCTGCACACAAGGACACTTGCACAAGGACACTGCACAAGTAACACAGGACACGGCACATAGTAACACACTGCACATAGTACAACGGACACTCTGCACACATTACACACACTACACAGGACACGGCACTAGTACACACTGCACACAGCGCTACACAGGACACTGCACACTACACAGGACACTGCACAATCGTACACACGCACACAGTACACAGGACACTGCACACAGTACACACTACACAGGACACTGCACATAGTACACACTGCGACAGGACACTACCATAATACACCTGCACAAGTACCCACACTGCACATAGTACACACTGCAACATAGTACACACCCTGCAAATAGTACACACTACACATAGTTAACACTGCAGCACAGGTACACAGACACTGCACACAGTACACAATACACATGACACTACCATAGTATCTATACAGTGCACATTAAGTACCACACTGCACATTGTCCACACTGCACATAGTAACAAACAGGACACTGCACATAGTACACACTGCACATAGTACCACTGACACACTGTGCACCATACCACTACACAGGCCACTACACATAGTACACTGCACACAGACACTGCACATAGTACACACTGCAACACAGGACTGCCCTTATACCACCACCTACAGGACACTACACTAATAACGCCCTGCACATAGTAACAAGCACTGCACTATTACACACACTGCAATAGTACCACTTACACCTAGTACAAACACTACACACAGTACACGGACACTGGCCCCACAGTACACACTACTCGGACACGACCATATACACAGTGCACAATATGTACCCACTGGCACATAGTAAACACTGCACATATACACAGGACACGGCACATGTACCCACATGCTGGCAAATGGTACCCACGACACAGATTCACACTACACCTAGGACACAGGACCGGCACAGTGACACATCGGCACAGGGACCACTGCACACGCACAAAACCCCACTGCACATACACACCCTTCACTAGTAACGGACACTGCACTTACACACACTGCATTACTGCACATAGTACACCTGCACATCGTACACAGGACATCTGCACATAGTACATAACTACACATAGTACACACTGCACATAGTACACCAGACCACTGCACATAGTACAACTACACATAGTACAAACACTGGCAACTTAGTACACACACTGCACTCGCACACACTGCCAATGGTACACACACTGCACATGGTACACAGGACCCGCACCACTGTACACATAACTACCGAGAGTACACCAGCACATAGCACACACACTGGCCCATGGTTAACAACGACACTGCTTCACATAGGACACAACACCACTGCCCATAGTCCACTGACACTTGCACATAGTCACACTAGCCCATGGTACACAGTGCACATAGTACACACTGCACATAAGTACACACTACAACAGGAACACTGTCCATATTACCACTACAACGTACACTGCACAGTACACACTCCAATAACACTGCACATGGTACACACTCACAGACCTGCACATATCACACACACATAGTACACACACTGCACATAGTCACAACTGCACTAGTATACACAGGACACTGCACCTGGTACACCACACTGCACATGCACAAATCACTTCACATAGTACACACTGCACATAGCAAACACTGCACATAGAACACCTGCACATAGTACACCCTGCACATATAACAATTCCCCACGCCCCCCTTCACATATACCACACTGCAATAGTACAAACTACCCAGACACTGTCACATAGTACACACGGCACTAGACACATGCTACACAGGACACTGCACCATAGCAACACAAATCTGCACTCGTACAAAAAAAAAAACCCAAACAGGAACCACTGCACAGGTACACAACAAACTGCACATAGCACACTACTGGCACATAGTACACATGACACGCACATAGCACACCTACACATAGTACATCCTTCACATAGCACACACTCCACATAGTCAAACATGCACATAGTACAAAACCTGGCAACATGAGCAAACACTGCACATAGCACAACACTGTCACATAGTACCACACTGCCCCATAGCACACACATACAGCACATAGCACACACTGCACATGCGCTCTGCTGCGTGCATGAAACGAGCGCCCGATACCTGCATGTGTCCCCTCCCGGACATTACGCAATCCCTGGCGTGGAATCCCAGATAAACGTTGGAAAAAACCCTACGGGATACTGAGCTCTGGGTACCTTAGTATAAGCCCCAATACCTTTTTACAAATAACAGCCGTTCCCTGGTACGTACAAGATGGGTTCGTAGTGTTTGTTCTTAAATTGAGTTGTTAGTAAGTTCGGAACCGTATACTTTAGTATTGTAACCCAAGTTCCAAAATTTTTTTGGTCTCTGGACTAATTGGATTTTAAAAATGTGGCAGTTTCATAAGAACCAGGATTAACATAAACTTAATTAACCGGCACCATTGACAATGTTACAGCTGATTATTGTAACCTAGGACTAAGTACAGTAATACCAAATCCAGAGGTCCGTGTTTAATCTATGGTTTGTCTGTTAGTCAGGTGTTCTTAAGTAGGGGGACCGCCTGTACACGTACAAGATCCAAAGACTTCTTTTCTAAGTGCCAGTCAGACGAAAACTGGCGCAGGCAGAAATAATTAGATCTGGGCCCATTGACCTCTTTGTGCGGACTGTACTGTACGGCGATAGATGGCGCCAGACAAGGGATACGCTGCCCTGATGAATTTGTGGATGTGGACGTGACACGTTTCAGTGTCACAATAACAATTATTTGATACGAATTATTGTCACAATTCTTGTAATTGACGTGCCACGGCACATCCACAACTGCATCACAGCCACATGCGCACACCCATACACACTGCTGCGCTTCACAAACAGAGAAGATAGAAATCCATGGCACATTACCCGGGGTGGGGCTCTAACTATCCACCTGCTTGAATCCTGTACCTTGCATCTATGCAGCAGTAGAGAGTGGGCAGCACCAAAAAAGATGGAAAGACAAGATAAATAAATGACCTCCCCTGTGCCTATCTAAATGCCTTCCCTATGGGAGTGTAACAACCCAAACCCGCAGCATGTCATTATGGATGGATTTACAATTTTTACTATGGATTTCTCCCTGTTCCATGCAATGCAAATCTGCTGGGGGCCCCCCCCCAGATTGGCAAATTATCTGCACCAAAATCTGTAAATTAGTAGTTAAAATTCTAAAAACCAGTGGTTTGTTCCAATTCTCAGGTCCAGTTTGTACCATCTTGCAAGCGATAGCATCTCATCTTTCCGGCCAGAGAATGAGCGACCTGAACTGTCCCTGGTTCGTAATTCGGGTGCGACCCACACACCAGACGTCTTCGCAGATTGGCGGCCATACAAGCCACTCCAGCTAATGACCACCTAATTACAGTCCATGGGGTGATGGCCGGGGGGACAACCTGCATTGTCTTCTTTAATAAAACTGTAACAAATCCTCATCCTTAAAAGTAATAGACAAGTTTTTTGCTATCTCTGAAAAAAGAAAATTGTAACTTACTGACAGCAAAGCAGAGATCTTGAGGAGCTACGTACCTATGATAAGGCATTACCCTTCCAGCCTACGCATGAGCAAATAGCAGCAATTTAATCCCCCAATCATGAAAAGCTCCTCTAGTACAGGTTGTCACGGATTCTCTTCCTCTCTTTGTTTAGGTTGGGAATAATCGTGCGGCCGCAGCTTGGGGAGCGCGTAATCCTCCATGTCTTCGAGAGAGGCCGTCCTCATAAGACGCGGGGAGAGAAATCACTTTGCCCATCACGTAAGTCATTAAGAACGAGTCTACAATCCGCCATAATTACGTAAACGGTATATGATGAATGGGTCCATCTCCATCTATCGCAACAACTATTCGCACGCGTTACAATACCTGAACTCATTTCCGGTAATAGGATGATACATCAGTCCTTGGGTCCATGAGGTATGGTCATCTCCATCTTATAGCACCACATATTCTGACAGCCGCGTACATAGCACCGGACTCATGTCCCGGTAATAGGATGTTCCATCCTTCCCTTGGTCCATGATGAATGGGTCATCTCCATCTATAGCACCAACTATTCTGCCGCGCGGTACATACCGACTCATGTCCGGTAATACGATGATACTCATTCCCCTTGGGTCCATGCTGTTGGGACAGAGCCAGGAGGTGAGACGGTACGCCAAGAGATAAAATGAGCAAAGAAGAGGGGTAAACAAGGGATAACGGTGGGGGTAAAAGGCCCGTCACGAAGGAAACTCAGGGTAGAAGGAGAGTGGGAGGATGTGTACGGAGGGAAGAATAACAAGGGGTCTATATAACGGAACCAACGCCGTGTGCGGTTCGACGGAGGAGTGGTGGTGGTCTACGGGACATGGAGAGAGGTGGGAGCCAGGGTGGTGGAAAGAAGAACAGATATCGCCTAACATCAAATTAGCGGTGTGGGAAAGATCCTTCTCCCTCTATAGCACCAACATATTCTCAGCGCGGTACTACCGACCTCACTCTCTCCGTAATAGATGATACATCAGTCTTTTTGGAGTCCATGAATGAATGGGTCTCTCCATCTATAAGCACCAACATCTTCTGCAGTGCGCGGTACATACCGTATCTCATGTCCGGTAATAAGATGATACTCTCCTTGGTCCATGAATGTGGGGTCAATCCTCCATCTATAGCACCACATATTCTGTAGCCGCGGTCCATCCTGACTCATGTCCTACTAATATGATACATCAGCTTGTCCGATGTAATGGGTCTCTCCATCGATGCACCAACATATTCTGTACGCGGTACACTACCGGACTCATGTCCGGTAATAGGATGATACATCAGTCTGGGTCCATGATGAAAGGGGTCAATCTCTTCTATATCAAACCAACATATTCTCAAGCGCGGTGACATACGGACCTCAGGGCGGTAATAAGGTATCATCAGTCTTGGGTCCCATGAATGTCATGGGTCATCTCATCTATAGCACCAACATATTCTGTGCGCGTACATACCGGACTCATTTCCGTTAATAGGATGATACATCAGTCCTTGGGTCCATGATGAATGGGTCTCTCTATCTAAGCAACCAACATATTCTGCAGGCGCATGTAAAAGGGGCTACCTACCGGACTCATGTCTGGTACTAGAGATAACATCAGTCTTGGTCCATGATTATGGGTCATCTCCATCTATAGTCACCAACATATTCTGCAGCGCGGTACATACCGGCACCATGTCGGTTAGATAGGATTTGGATACTCATTTCTTGGGTTCCATGATTATGGGTCATCTCTACGCTAAGCACCAACATATTCTTCAGCGGGGCGCGGGTACATACCGGACTCATGTCGGTAATAGTATGATACATCAGTCTTGGCTCCTACGACGACTCAATGATCATGCAATAGGGGGCAGTGCTGGAATGTATGGTCCTTGTAATGTTCTCTTCACTGGACTTCTAGGACCCAAGACTGGACCCACAACCAGATGTCCGACCCTCCTTGTGTCAATAGTATATATTTGGATAAAGCCAGGTCCAATAAGCCCTTATATAAATCTTAATGTTTGATCCAGAGGAACCTAGAAACCCTAAAAATGAAGCTGGTGTCCAATTGACCCATATTATGGGAGACCCCTTGGTCGTTCTCCTCTGTCTACTGTCTCTCCGATCCATTCAGCGATGTTCTGCTTATACAGGTAACCGTACTGTGAAGAAAATGGCTCAAATAAAATGATCTCTTTTCCGTCCTCATTGAACTTAGGAAATAGACCTAAATGGGCCCTCACGAAATTGGGCTGTTTTGTTTCGTGTGCCCCAGAGGTCCAGTAGTGGTTTGAGGTTGAGCCCACTGAGCAATGTTCTGGTACTCTCCTGGGGTCCACTCAGATTAACTGTATAAATTTTGACCCCGAAGCTGAATCCAAGGATTAGCACACGATATATTAAATCATCAGAGAGAATAGATTTACTTACAGTTTATAAGGGCTCATAAGATCTCAACCTTTGCACTCACTATTGTCCCCTAAACCCTCCATCGCACCTCACGACTGTAGAAAATATTTGCTTCTTTGTATTTCTTCACATGTCGACGTTCCCTCAGGAACGGCACATCATAAAACAGAATCAGCGAGATCCATTTACACCATAAAGAGCCTGCAACAATCTCCGGGGGCTCTAGAAAGCTCTAAAAGCTGCTATAGAAGAATCATGTAGAGATTATATTGTAAGCTCCAATCAATCAAGCACTGGATTTATCACCGATGCGATACATCAGCTAACGGTGTCAGCAGTGATGGGAGCCTCCACCCGTCCCCCCCACCCTGCACAGCGCACGGTATAATAGAATTACAAGTTAATGAACATTGCCTTATTAACTGCAAAGCTGCACTCACTATTCTGATCTCCTGGTGCAGTCCACTGGTACATACATGGAAATTACTTCTCCTGTACTGACCCCTAGTTTACAAATCCTGTATTATAGCCCCAGACGCTGCACTCACATGCTGTCTGCTGCTGCTGGTGTCAGTCACGGGGTGGACATACATGACATTACTTATCTGACTGATCCTGCGGTCCATCCTGTCTTTCTCCCCCAGCTGCATCATATCTGCTGCTGGTGCAGTCACTGTGTACATCATGGACATTACTTAGCCTGTACTGATCCTGAGTGACCATGCTGTATATTATACTCCAGAGCTGCAACTCACTATTCTGCTGCTGTGCAGGTCACTGTGTACAACATTACATTACTTTTTCCTGTACTATCCTGAGTTACATCCGTATTATCCTCCAGAGCTGCACTCACGATTCTGCTGCTGGTGCAGTCCACTGTGTACTAACAGGACCATTACTTATCCTGTAATGATCCTGAGTTACAATCCTGTATTATACTCCCAGAGCTGCACTCATATTCTGCTGTCTGGTACAGTCACTGTGTACATAACATGGCATTACTTATCCTGTACTGATCCTGAGTTACATCCTAGTATACCCCAGATCTGCAACTCACTATTCTCTGCTGGTGCAGTCACTGTGTAACTACCGGACATTGAATACTTACCGTACTGATCCGGAGTTACATCCTGCTATTATACCCCCCAGAGCCTGCACGTCACTATGCGCTGCTGGTTGCAACTCACTGTGTACATACATGACATTACTTATCCTGTACTGATCCTGAGTTTACATCCTGTATTATACCCCAAAGTCACTCACTATTCGGCTTCTGGTGCCAGTCACGGTGTCATACAGACCTTACTTATCTTTACTAGATCCTGAGTTACTCTGTTTACACTCCAGAGTTGCACGCACTATTCAGCAGTTTAACAATTTATTAATGAAAATTAATTCATGATGGATCTCTTATATTTTTCCACACGACACTTTGGTCAGACGTGCCTCATTCCCTATTTTACACCATATTCACCATCTCTTAGTGACTGCACTCCGGGCTCCTATAAATCAATGAGCAATTTAGGTTTGGAGTCGCCCCCTGCATTGCACTCAGTGGTTGTACACAGAGGAATCCTTTGTTTTTGCTTTGAAATTGATTCCCCCATGGATGAGAGGTTAATCTCAGCGCATTAATGGAGAGTACCGGCAGACATACATAACAAAAAAAAAAATCCCTGTTTTTGATGCTTTCTCATTCTAATTGAATTTTACCTTAAACCAGGAATGACCCACAGAATATACGGACACTCGGAGAGGGGAACACAATGTGCCTGGCCCTTTAAAGATCCTGACATCTATATCTGTTCCTCTCCACTCTACATCGCCAGACAGGTTCGTCAATAATGGAATTTCTGGTTTTCTGCTTCAGTATTGAGGGTTTGACAATTTCTCCATTTTAACTCTTCTTGCTGTCCGTGAATGGAATGTGTGTAGTTGTAAGAATTAACATGTGACGATCCTTATGGTAAAAATATCATCATCATCCAACCAGGAGGGTTTTCCAGCCTCCAGGAAATGCAGTAAAGGCCCAACATTTCGCTGCCGCAACCGAGATCTAGAAGATCTAATTTCTCCTAGTACAATCTGGAATAAAGGGCAACATGGTAAAACATGGAGATCCTGGTATATGTATTATGTTTCATGGTGATACATCTACTATCTGCCTCAGATGGGATGTAGACCACCGAGAGATGAGTCTTACAGCGGATGGAGTCTCTGAAGAGCTTCCATCTTCTCTTCGGTCTGTTCGGCTTGGTAGCGCACTTAAATTTGTTAATATTCTTCCCAGCTTGAAAAATCTCAGCAATCAACAAAACGATTTAGAAATGGGGGATCTCGTCACCCCACCACACCTAATCCAAACACCCCTCTATCCAATCACTATTGACTCGAAACTTATAGCAATGAATGAGTTGCGGCGGGGAAGAATGACCTCTCCCACCTCCACGGACCATTCTTGAACAGCTTCCGATCAGAACTTGATCGGATTCATGTATTGCAGAATATTTTAATAATAAACCTTACCGTCCAACCAACGATGAGTCGCATCTAACTGTTCAGCCCCATGCAATCAAAGTCCCAACATCCACAGTATAATCATGTATCAGAATCACTATGAACTGAAAAGGAAGGCACCAAAATACTTGGCTTTCATTTACCTGACTCTTTGGCTATCCTGTCGCTTTTTGAATCCGTTTTTCGGGCACGTTTTTTTAAGCAGTCCATTAAAAACAAACGTCATGCCTGTTTTTGAAACGCATTCCGTTTTTTGACGTTTTTACCAATTATCTTAATTAAAACTGGACTGTCCAAAACAGATGCTTTTCAAAAACTCTGTGTTTTTTTAACAGATTGCTGCACAACGGCCCCAAACCGTGTTCAAACGCCACTGTGCCGCCGGCCTTATGGGTTAGCGTAAGGGGCGCCGTTTGCATACTGACAGTTTTAGGGTTATGTCATACATGGCGTTTTTAGGTGAAGTGGCCGTTTTCAACAGATCGTAAAAAACGCATAGCTTTAAAAAAACGACTGCTTTTTATGCCTGTGTGTTACACTATCTGAAACGCATAAAAACGGACCAACAGGCCTAAAAACCAATGTGTGACATCACCCTGAGGCCTTAAGAATGGAGTATCTGGAATCTCAGGTGACACCATCTGGCAACCCAGAAGTGGTTCAAATCAGTAGTCAAATCATTTACCAAGATTCAATAGCTAGACACTTTAATGAAACTTAAAAGGGGTCTCTCCCCTCGTATGGGCAGCAATGCAGTTTTCAGTAATCTGCACCATATAAACATTTCTCAAGTATAGGGCATGAAAAAAAAATGTTCCATGTGTGACATACTTTTCTCGTAAATGTAGTCATATTGTCCCTTAAAACAAGACTGTGTCCTTGTATATGGAAATCGTCTCGCAGGAGATCGCATACCACAAACCTCCGTAATGATCGCTGAATCCAGGAGGTCAGGAATAGAAGCATTCTGACCACCCCTGCCAAAGTGGCGAGGTGGTCGTATCCGAGAAGCACTCGTCCTAAGGGATCAACATGCTACTTTATAGAACTTATCTTCAACACAAGAACCTTTTTTTTACCGTATTTTTTTGCCTATAGTGCGCACCGGACTATAAGGCGTCTTGTCCGATGCGCTGATATAGTAATAATTACTATTAAGGCGCATCGGACTATAAGGCCGGGTCCGGGGGCCGGTGTCGTGGCTGAGGTCCGGGGGGCGTTGCGGATACCCGACGTGACCGGCACTTGACGCGCGACGGACGCGACGGGAACTCGGGGAAAGGTGAGCGGGAAGTGATCGGGGAAGGTGAGTTGCGGTTGGAGGACGGCACGGACCATACTTATACATAGGTTCCCCGCTACCGGAGACAGCAGATCTCCCCGCTGGAGATCTTGCGTCTCCGGTACGGGGACCTATGTAAGTATGTCTCGCTGCCCTGTGCCACGCCATCCTAGGGCGCACAAGTGCGCACCGACTATAAGGCGCACTTTGGATTTCCTTCCACGAAAATCCAATGCTTTTAAAAGTGCGCCTTATAGTCCGGGAAATACTGGGAATAACATCCAATTAGAATGTTTTACATAGTGGCAATGAATTTATTTAAAATGTGAATGGCCAATGGAAACCCCTTTATAAACCTGACTCTTAGTTTGATGTCATTCGTCAGCCGTTGTATCACAGAAGCGGGGTTCAGAATCCTGTGTCAAATCAGGTTATCAAATCAGGTCTCAAATCAAGGTGTCAGAATCAGGTGTCGAATCTGTTTGTCAGTATCAGGATCAGAATCAGGTGTCAGACTCAGGTGTCAGTATCCGGTATCAGAATCATGTTGTCCAGTATCAGGTGGTCATTATCTCAGGTATCAGAATCAGGTTCAGATCAGGTATCAAATCAGGGTTCAGAGTCAGATGCCACAGTCCAGACACCCAAAGTAAATCAATGTGGTAACTTTGGCTGATCCTGATTTTGACTCTTACGATCTGAAGGACCCTGTAGACCCAGGCAGCTCTCACCCTCGGTGCTTATGACATGGTAATTTGAGGGATTTGAGCCTCATTGATTGCTCGGAGGACTATTGGTTGGCTGACAATAACAAGCGACATGTAATCATTAGGGACCGCGTCCTCCCTCTCCCGGCCCCCAAAACCCCCCAGATAATCAATGAGGGTCTTTTTCAAGAGGGCCCCCTGCACAGCCACAATCATCTTCACCACCAAACCCAGTCCAATTACTTTTTTTACTCCGTATTACTCCTGCCATCAGGTTGCTATGGGGGAACCCGGTAGCGTGGGGTTGGGGGGATTTGTGTAAGATAAACTTGAAAGATGTGATAGCAACCAAAAATCCGGAAATCTGAGGGAAGGAAAAGGGAAAGAGAGAGAAAGGAAATTATTAGATGTGGAAATACTATATGCACAGGGAGATTACAGGGTGGGGACATTTAGGCACTTCCAATAGTTTCAATGAAGTGAAGTAACACAGGAAACTTACTGGATCATGTGCCTAAATATTCTTGTGAGGTAACACTAATATGTAGTGGGCTTCCTCCGAGCCTGTCACGGTTTCAATATATGCTCCTTCTCCCGCACCAGCCGTGGACCCCCCTTACCTAAGTGCAGGTTGTGAGAGGCAGGGATGATAGTCGATGTCAGGACAGTAGTCGGGCTTATCCAGAGTGAGGGCAGTAGTCAATGTAGGGAGGTAGTCAGATGTAGGAGGTTGTCAGAGGCGGGAGGTCGTCAGCTTGGGGGGGCGGTATCAGGCTGTAGTCAGTGAAGGGAGTTTCAGATTGCAGGGCGGTAGTAGATCAGGGCGGTAGTCAGAGGCGGGGCGGGGGCGTAAGCCGATGCAGGGCCGGAGTCAATGCAGGGACGGTAAGCCAATGCGGGGCGGTATGTCCAGATGCGGGGGGCGTATCAATGCAGGGCGTAGTCCGATGCAGGGAGGTAGCCCAGATTGCGGGGCAGGAGTCCAGATGCATGTCTGTTAGTCAGATCAGGACAGTAGTCTATCATAGTTATATAAATGCTGAAGTCCACTAATCCATAGAGCATATCGAATGATATATAGACACATACAGTACATGCACAGAAAACACAACATTACACCGCATACTGCATATACACACATACATACATTAAATACAACATCATCACATATATATCATGCAAACCCATACATCATCTAAAGACACATAGACCAATACTAGAGTAATACACACCATACAGACACATACATCATAAAACACCCACAAATACATCATATACACACTATATACACACAGACAGCATACACACCCACAATTACATCATAATCCACACTATACTACACCACCTAGCCGCATATACGAGCATTAAAAAAACAGCCGTATATATGGCCGGCATTCAGCCCCATGCTTCCAATGCTATGCAGCCCGCCCATGTCCTTATTGTCCACACTACCGTCCATGACGGGATTGTATAATAATAATAATATATACCGCAATCCTATTTTCTCCTGTAATTTGTTCGGTACATCCATAAGCGTCATTGGAATTTATACACACTGGGCTAAATACATAGTTACATTGCGGCTGTGCACCTAATGCCTGCTGTAAGATATATATATAGGTGCAGTATCCCAGAACCAGTGGAGGAAGCCAATGGTCATCACCGTTTTGTCTGCTTATACGTACGGACCCTGTGCCATAACGTTGCAATCCACTCCCTTATGTACAGCCAGAACCATAATGCAAACACTTTCATCACCGGAGCCACTTTACCCACGTTTCTATGCTGCATGTTATGACTGCACAACAACCATCGCTAGTGTTTGGCAGGCTCCTCGTCCTGCCGTCCTGCCCCCCTCGGGACTGGTGTCCGTTTTAATGTGATACTGTAACTGGTTCCGATTTGCTCTGACCCTCGTTTTGCCACAGTGCATATTGATCAGAATGTGATTGGTTTTCATCACAAACACATCAGATTGTCCCTACAGCAATCATCACATTACTCTTAATTACGGTAACAATGCACAAAGTAACTAGTAGTCACAAAGGCGGATCTATAAACCCTCATAGGCAAACAACCGGTCTCAATTGTCCCTCGGTGGCTTAAAAGAGGAAAGACGACTTTATAAAATGAAGTCACATGAAATAATGTGTCACAAAGACCTTAACACATCCATGAAAATCCTTCCAATACTCCCCAGACGGACGCAATCACATCCAGAAAATGTATCACAGACAGGAGGACACAGTGGAGAAAGCTAAAGATACATATATCCATATACAACCAGCGACTGTCCTCATGAACCTGCATACAGAGACCATAGAACACTTCTACAAACCAGCTAGTCTGTAGGGGGCAGTATTATAGCAGTTATATTCCTTGTACATAGGGGTCAGTATTATAGTAGTTATATTCCTTTACGAGTGGGCATATTATAGCAAGTTTTTATTCTTGTACATAGGGGGCAAGTGTTAGGTAGTTATATTCCCTTGTACAATGGGGCAGTAATTATGTAGTTATATCTTGTATAAATAGGGGACAGTATTATATATAGTGTTATATCCTTGTACATAGAGGGTGAGTATTATCGTCGTTTCATATCTGTACATAGGTGGCAGTAATTATATGTAGTTATATTCTTGTACAGGGGGGCAGTATTATAGTAGTTATATTCTTGGTCATAGGGGAAGTATTATCGGATTTATATTCTGTACATAGGGGGCAAGATTATAGTATAGTTATTTCTCGTAACATAGGGGGCAGTATTATAGTAGTTGATTCTTGTACTAGGGGGCCCGGTATTATTATTGTGATTTCCTTACATAGGGGCAGTATTATAGTAGTTACATTCCTGTACATAGAAGGCATATTATAGTAGTTATCTTTCGCTGTACATAGAGCAGTCTTATAGTATTTTTATTCCGGTATCATGGGGCAGTATTATAGTAGATATTTCCTGTACATGGAAGCAGTATTAATTAGCTTGATTCTTGTACATAGAGGCAGTATGATGTATTTAATTTACTTGTACAGAGTGGCCTTCTATTATTTATATTCTTGTACATAGGGGGCATAGTATAGTAGTTATATTCTTGTACATGGGGCGGTATTAGTATAGTGTGATTCCTGTACATAGGGGCCAGTATTTTAGTAAGTTTATATCCTGTACATAGAGGCAGGATTATAGTAGTTTATTCCCTGTACATAGGGGTCAGTATTATAGTAGTTATATTCCTGTGTACATAGGGGCAGGATTTATTAGTAGTTTTATTAGTCCGGTACATAGGGGGCAGTTATTATAGTATTATATTCCTGTACATAGGAGGCAGTATTATAGTAGTTATATTCTTGTCCAATAGAGGGCATTATTATAGTAGTTATATTCTTGTACATGAGGGGCAGTATTATAGTAGTTATATTCTTCGACATAGGGGGCAGTTATAATAGTTACATTCTGTACATATGGGCAGTATTTGTAGCTTAGAGTCTGTACATAGGTTTCATTATTATAGTAGTTAATATTCCTTCGTACATAGGGGGCAGTATTATAGTATTATATATTCCTGTACATATGGGGGCAGTAGATAGTAGTTATATTCCTGTACATAGGGGGGGCCAGTCTATAGTATTGTTATATTCCTGTACATAGGGGTCATATATATGTAGTTATATTCCGTACATTAGGGGGGGTATTATAGTTTGTTAATTCCACCGGACATAGGGTTTGCAGTAGTAGAGGAACGTTATATTCTTGTACATAGGGGGCAGTATTAAGTAATTTATATTCTGTACATAGGTGTCAATTATTATAGTAGTTATATTCTTGTACATAGGGGAGGGGGCTTTATGATAGTAGTTATAATCTTGTACATAGGGGGCGTATTAGTAGTAGTGTATCTTTTCCACGGTACATAGGGGGCAGTATTATAGTAGTTATATTCGTGTACATAGGGTGCAGTCATTAGTAGTAGTTATAGTCCTGTACAGGGGGCAGTATTATAGGTAGTTTAGTCTTGTAACAATAGGGGGCCAATATGATAGTAGTTATAGCCTGGTACATAGGGCAGTAATTATAGTCAGTTATAGTCTGTTCGCATAGGGGTCAAGTATATAGTAGTTTATTCTGGACATAGGGTGGCATATTCATCAGTAGTTATAGGCCCAGTACATAGGGGGGCAGTATTATAGTAGTTTATATTCCTGTACATAGTGGGCATTATTATATAGTTATATTCCGTACATCGTGGGCATTATTATAGTAGTTATATTCCTGTACTAGGGGGCAGTATTTAGTAGTTATATTCCTGTTACATAGGGGGCATATTATAGTAGTTATATTCTTGGTACATAGGGGACAGTATTATCGTAGTTATATTCCCTGTACATAGGGGGCAGTATTAATAGTATTTATATTCTCGTACATAGGGAGCATATATACGTAGTTATATTCCGTACATACGGGCAGTATTATAGTATTTATATTCTGGACATAGGGGGCAGTATTATAGTATTATATTCTTGATACATAGGGGTCATATTATAGTATGTTTATATTCTTGTACATAGTGGGGCATTTATAGTAGTTATTTCTTGTACATAGGGCGGGCAGTATTATAGTAGTTTATAATCCTGTCCATGGGGCAGTCTGATAGTAGTATATATTCCTGTACTAGGGGCAGTATTTATGTAGTTATATTCTTGTACATAGGGGGCAGTATTATAGTAGTTAATTCCTGTACATAGGAGGCAGTATTATAGTAGTTTATATTCTTGTACATAGGAGGGCAGTATGAATAGTAGTTATTTCTTGTAACATCGGGGTGCCGTAAATTATAGTAGTTATATTCCTGTACAGAGGGGGCAGTATTATAGTAGTTCATATTCTTGTACATAGGAGCGTATTATAGTAGTTATATTCTTGTACAGGGGGCAGTATTAAGTAGTTATATGCGGTACATAGGAGGCAGTATTATCGTAGTTATATTCCTGTACCATAGAGCAGTATTATAGTAGTTATCTTCTTTACGAGGGGGCAGTATGAAGATAGTTTAGATGTGTTTAGTGTTTATATTCCATTCTTGTGGATCTTTATCCCTCTCATTTACTACCTAGATGCTTTCCAGTGCTAATAGTTCGGCCTTTCTACATATTGAGAGAACATTCTCCTGCGTAGACCCTATGACAGCACAACAGGGCCAGAGATGGCGGGTAGCTGCGGTGCCTGTCGTTGCAATCATTGTTGTAATTAGTTGTGTGTGCAAGGAGACTACGCAGCTTAGCGGACTGGAACAAGTATGGCATCTCGATTGACCGCAGAGCATTACACCGTTAAGGAGACGCGCGGCGCAGGCGGCAGTATGAACGTCGCTTCTTACCCCCGGTCCCAGTAAGGAGAAAATACTTTCCCCCCCCTCCGCTCATACATCCACTATTATAAATGGTCAGGTCGGTTGCGTATTAAAAGAAAAGACTCGGATACATAAGAATATTCCTCCTTCTCAAGTAAATGAACAGGCGGAAGATTAAAAACAAATTTCTCATTTATGTGTTTTCCCGTAGCTGCAGAGGGTCGCGGCGCCCGCGGATCTCGTTCACATGCGCTATGTTAGCTGCCGCTTTTCATTATAGATTTATTGTAGTTTATCGACCATCGAATTACATCGATGTGGTGGATGCTGAGGTGAGTGAAATACTGATGGGCCGGGATTATTTCAACACCGCGCTGATTTTATCCGAGTCACAACGGAGGATGCGCGTCTCCGGCAGGACAGATTTACAAGGAAGGCGGGAGGGGGGTGCCGGCGCCTGTAACTGCGTGAACAAATGGCGCATAATCGTGGATGCCTCAGATTTATCATTTAATATACAATCTTAAATCGTTACAACATGCGCCTCCAAATATGATGTGAGGAAGCAACCCGGAGCGCGAAACCGGAGGAAACTTGTCCTAATATTTGGTTCTTTTTAAAAATTTATTTTTTTTTGTTCTTGGTATTTTGTTCTTTTAACAATTTTTTTCATACTTACTCCTTAAGTCCAATTTCTGAAGATCCTCGGGTAATTTCTTTTCACACTGTGTCATTTAGTTAATGTTTTGTTCTATTATCTTATTATTATGAATTATTTCTTCTTATTAATTCTATTATTCCTTATTATTATTATTCTTTTCTATTTTATTTATATTATTTATATCTATTATCATTTGCTTGGTATCCTTGGTTTCGCGCGTTCCTTCTCTTCGCACGTTAGGCTTTCGGGGGCAGCGCGGAGACACTTAGGGCAATTCCTGCGCAGGGGAGGAGAAAAAACGTGTGGCGGCTTCCCACGACAAAGTTATGCCATGATCTTGGGATGAGGTCTTAACTTGTTGATCAGTGGGGGGTCCCAGTGATGACATCGTGACCCTCATCGCTCCATCAACCTAAAATGGAGCATACGCCGCACATGACCGTTCAGCTCCAATTAATCTCTATGGAGCTGACAGAAGAGCAGTGAGTGCGCGGCGCTCGCAAAGTTCCCGTCATCTCCGTAGAGATTAATGAAGGCAAACGGTCATTTGCAGCCGTTTCCTCCATTAGTATAGTGACGGAGTGATGAGGGGTCCAACGAGTCCGTGGACACCCCATCAGGACCCCTCGTTTTCGTGATCTGTGACTGGGTCTCAGCCTGAGACGCCACCTATCATCAAGTTAGGGCCTACATCCCTGATAGGGCTAACTTTTGTTCATGTGAAAACCACTATAAAGGAAATCGTCCATCAAAACTTCCATCTTGACAAACACTAGATCCAGGCACCGAGACTGTGGGTAATCTTCTTATAATTTGTTTCATCCTATCTCTAAAATCACTTTTTAAATTATACTATAAAGCTCAGAGTGCTCTAAGGGTGTACCAGAGCCTCTCCATGTTGTCGCTTCACAGCTGTTACACTGTCTTCCTGATCTGCTCCTTACACTTTTCCCGGCCCTCTGCTTGCCTATAAGCTCACCAAGCGGGAGGGGAGTGGGACCGTGTAACAGCCTGTAAAGCTCAGGCTTCACAACCCTTCTGACTCACTGCATAATTTTTCAAATTTGTATTTGAGAATGAAGGCGGCCATGGATAACGAGTATAATAATATACCACAGTCCCCGGTGACTGGATCTATGAGTAATTGTATGCAAGGACAGCAAAAGTTATTTTGGATTTTTTACAGGGGTCAGGACATCAATCAAGTCAGTGGGGGCTGACACTCTGAGCGATAATCATTGGGCAACTGCTAAATCCATTGCATTTTTCATGCAGCCTCCGTTCGTGTAGTGGTGACCAGGGAACTGCAGGTCGTGAAACCCCCAGTCATGATGATTCCCAAGTGTCGGACCCCACAATCCATTCATAATCTCTTTTTCCCTAATGGAGATACGATGGTTCATCAATATCACACAAGTTTGAAAAACCCCTCTTAAACTTTTTTTTGTGCAGATATTTTTGATGATCCCTTTAACAAAACACAGTCTCATAGTCTCACGTTCACACTTCGTGTTCGCAGGACTCGGCTCCCTATTGGCTGACCGGTATGACATCATCGGGGGACTCACACTCAGAATTCTGCAAGCCATCGGTGTGATCACTTCTAGAATATCGCCAAAAGGCTCCTTCCCTCCAGCGCGCGGCGAAGCGAAAAAAATCTCTGCAATGTCCGCGTTAATTAGAATAATTTGCTTCGGTATTGTTAAGGGTTATTAAGAATATGAATGTGCGTCTTCATTTACTTGAAGTGCAGAAACCCTCAGAATACACATAAAGCAGGGACTGTAAGGGCCCCCCCCAAAGCTATGAGAGAGAGGAGATTCATACTGAGACCCGCTCAAGGCACAAAACAAGGGAGAGGACATATAAATCGGCTAGAAGAAAAAGGAGGTTTCATATGAACAAGGGAAGGCCATACAGAGGACCTAAGGTTAGAGAAACATGTAACAAGGAACAAGCATGGTGAAAATCCACAGTAACAGGGATAATACACAAGATGATGTCACAGTAAAGGATCATAATACACCAGCGATCGGCTTGTCACAGTACAGGTGAGTAATACAACACAGTGCTGTCACAGCTACAGAGATAATACACACATGATGTCCAGTAACAGAGCATATACACACAGTGATGTCCACATACAGGGATATACACACAGGATGTCACAGTACAGAGATATACACGCAGTGCATGTCACAGTACAGGGGATATGCACATAGTGAGTTCACAGTGCAGGGGATAATACAAACAGTGAGTGTCACAGTATCAGGGTAAACACACCATGTTGTCACAGTACAGGGAGTAATCCAACACGTGATATCACAGTAACAAGGATAATACACACATGGGATGTTCACGTAACGTACCAAGGATGTCAACATAAAAATAACACACAGTGATGTACAGTACAGGAATAATACACACAGTGAATGTCACAGTACAGGGGTGACATACACAACAGTGATGTCCAGTACAAGGGATAATACACACAGTGTATCAGTAGTACACCATGCTGTACAGTCGGATAAACACAGTGATTTACAGTACAGGGAAAATGACACGTGATGTCACAGTACAGGGATTATATACACACAGTGATGTCACATACAGAGATAATACACACAGTGTGTCACCAGACAGGGATAATACAACAGTGATGTCACGTACAGGGATAATCACACAGTGATGTCACAGTAACAGGGATAGTTACCACACGATTGATGTCACAGTAAGGGATAATACACAGTGATGTTACAGTACAGGGATAATACCAGTTGATGTCACAGTACAGGGATACATACACACGTGGATGTCACAGTACAGGGATAGTACTAAACACACAGTAGGTCCATGTACAGGTAAATACCACACAGTTGATGTGCCACAGACGGGATTAATACACAAAGCGATGTGTCAAATTACAGGGATAATACACACAGAATGTCATAGTGACAGGATAATACACACAGTGATGTCAACAGTACAAACGGATAAACAACAGTAATATCACAGTACAGGGATAATACACACAGTGGTCACAGTACAGGGATATACAAACAGTGATGTCACAGTACAGGGATAATACACACAGTAAGTGTCATTAGTACAAGGGATAATACACAGTGATGTCACAGTACAGGGATAATACAACTTGATGTCACAGTACATGGATACATACACACAGCAGTGTGTACACAGTACAGGGGTAGTACCACACGTGATGTCCACAGTTACCAGGTATAAAATACACACATGATGGTCACAGTACAGGGATAATACAACACAGTGATGTACAGTACAAGGGATAATACACACATCATTCACAGTACAGGTGATAATACAACACAGTGATGTCCACAGTACACGACTATACACACAGTCCATTACAGCAGACAGGATAATAAGCACAGTGATGTCACAGTACAGGGATAAAGTACACACATCTGATGTCACAGTAAAGAATAAACACACAGTGTGTCACACAGTACAGTATAATAACACACATGAATGATGTCAACAGTATGGGCTGTATCACAAAGTGAGGTAGCGACAGGATTGTAGACAACAGTGATGTCACATACAGGGATAATACACAGTGGATTCACAGTACAGGAGGTGGTAGAATACACAACAGTGATTGTCCGTACAGGATTAACTTACACTAGAGTCACACACCAGGATACGTACACCGTACTGATAACACGTGTATCAGACATGGATAATACGACACAGTGATGTCCAAGTACAGGGATAATATACATTTGTGATGGACCTTCTATGTGTTGAGGCTCATACGTGGCTGCTATAGCTATAAAACTTGCCAATTTCATCCCTAAAGATCCTTACAAGTCATCATCCAGCTTTCGGCATCCTGAATGTTACCTTAAAGATTGGAAGTAGTAAGGGTTTATGTATTATTTGTCCCTTGTTGTAAGCACTCTCCGCTTTTCAGGAAGATATATTAATATATCGAAATCATGAGAGTTTGAGTAGAAAATGAGAAGAGAATAAAATGGACACAATGTTTGCAATTGTCCAGTATCGTTGTCTATTTAGCTCATTTGTAGTAAGTTATTCAGACGAAGGCCACAATCTCTCCTCCAGGACGCTCTTCCTCCAGCACACAAGATGTATTTCATGTGGTCACAGAGCAAATATTTATTCTGTAACATGTATCTCAGCGCTGAGTGAGAGCTTCTGTTATATGGAGCGAGGGAACTCCATGTTCTGCGGCGTAATTGCTCCAGTACGCGGGGACATGGGTTGGTTTAAGCGCCGCTGCAGAGTTCGCTCCTTTTATACAAGTTCTGTACATGTATACGTTAAACTACAATAATGAGATAATCGCAGCGTCTACGTACAGGAAATATCCCACAGGCCTTCTCAGATAGATATGCACTGTAACATTAATAGTGAGGCCAGGATTCCTGGCGAGCTGCTTGATAAAGACGCTTTAGAATGCTCTATAAGATGCCTTAAAGGAGCCGAAGCTATGTTCAGAGGGGATATTTGGGATAAAGTGTAATTCATGGGAATTTGGGTGCCCTATATGATAAGAGTGAGCCTATAGGGAAATATTTAAAGGGATTATATAATAATTATTACGGAACCTCTATAGACAGTCTCAATATAAACTGTGCGGGGTCCCTGAGCTGGGTCTGAGGTAAGATATAATATAGAGGGGCTATGCAGGATACTTAGACCTAGAAAAAGACCCCAGAAAGCCGATGGGGTAACAAGGTCTTGTCCACAACCGGCCAAGATAGTTAGTAAGTGGTCCTCATGGTGCATTGTGCACCTCTCGTAAAGGGAAGAGTCATCAGGGTTTTGACCATACGTAATCTGCAGAATTCTAGTATAGTCGCTTGGGATAAGTGCAACTGCCTTTATGGTGTGTTAGTAATAGCAAAGGACTGTCAATAGCAGGAGGGGTGCAGCTGCACAAGTGCTCTGGGTGGGTCATTGAGCCTGAAGAGCTTTCCGCTCTTTACAATGCAACACGTTCCACGCCCCTCCCTTCATACTGTTAGTATTCCACAACCAAAATCCTTGATACAGTTCCAACTCTTGCAGAGGGAAGAGGCTAGGGACAGCCGAAAGCTCTTAGGCTGATAGAACCGCCCCAGAGCCATTGACAGAGGACTGCGAGATGGCTAACTTCACTAATCACAGTCCTGCTGCTAGCTAACAACTCACCAGGTCATGATACCATCTTCCAGGGACAATACTGCAGATTTTATGGACAAAACTGACTGAAAGATTTCCTTAAATCTCACTTTTTCCCACCTTTCACGACTAATCTGTAAATTCAATGACATCTGGTCAGTTGACAGATTGAGTCAAATATAGTATTTTGGGAATTATTTACCAAACTGCTGAATGTGCACTGATTGTTCTGGAATTGTTTTATGATTGTGATCCAAACATTACTTGAGATGCTGTAGCGACACTGATGTAGATAAACATATCTTGTTAATCCCTGATCTGAGTGGTTTTGCTCAAAAAACAATTTAAATTTAGGATCTTGGGAAAGCTGGGGTGCAGAGATAACACATTACACACGAGGTTAAGTTCCTGAACTGGTCCAGCAGGCACTAATCAAACCTGAGATGGTCATGATCTTAACACAGCAGCTGGGGGTTGGTGCAGAAGCGGTTGATTACTTCTTACTGTCAGGGACAATACACGTGATATATCAAATAATCTGGAGCAGTGCATAAATAGGTGTCAAGATAGAAGTCGCCAAGCAAGGCACAGAACAACCAAGCCTAATATCATAGTTATATAATCCCACACATCTATTTTTACGTAGGGATTGGACAACCCCTTTAAAATGCCTCAATTTTGTTGCTATATTTAATTAATTTCAATACCTTCTGTACCAATTACTCGTTCCCCTCCCAAAAAAGAAAAATATTAGCCAAATATTTGGAAGCTCAAGGCAAAATGTAAGATTTTTTGAATTTTTAATGGAACTAAGCTGTATATAATCCTCTTATTTTATGGTACTCACCTCCTGCAACCGTATCCGATCAAAGCAAAAAAGTGCGCTGTAAACGCGGTGGAGAAATAATTATAATTTTTTTTATTCTATTATTTTCTAATTGTTTTTGTTTAATATTCTTTTCTGATCTTTTCAGTTTTATGGTGTTCTCTCGCCCGGTCGGGAGACGTCCTTGCACCTTTTGTTCGTTTTTCGATCCTACAGGAGAATTGCACTGTATATGATATAATTACATACGGCGCGGACGCGTGGAGGTTACGCGTTTTTTGAAATTTTTTGGTGTTCTTCTTCTTTTGCTGGTCGATTAGCGGGGGAGGGGATGTGGGGGATTTACAGAGAAATTACCCCTCTCCAATAAAACATATGACAACCACTTATATGTAGCACCAAATAGAGCGGCCAGGGTGGGGCGCGCGGATCAACCATGTGTATGGCAATTGTAAGCGTGATTCTATTACAGGAGAGGACCCCTAACATTCAATAATCATCGCTACCTCCCACCGCCCGCTGCCCCGCTCGCCCCTCACACCCTCTCTCATTATTATTTCTCTACAAATGGAACCTCACTGCAGCTCCATGAAAAGTGTAAGGGACTCTATTACATTAATGTTTCCACTCTTGCAGCTGCAAGACCGTGTTTACCGAGTGCACCAAATTTACTGCAGGCAGTAATGGAAGAAAGAATCATAATCAGGGGAAGAAAGTGTGGTTCATTAGAACAGGCCACCTGACCCGTGTGAAAATAATAGAAACAAATGTGCTCAATCACCTGGGCGGTGGGAAACTGTGTGTCGGCCCTCATACACTTGTGGTGTTCAGTGGTATCGTATGGTCACCACAATGTGTGGAGGGAAAGTGGAAGGGAAGCCCGTCAGCAAGAAGAGAAATCACAGCCTCACGGATAAGACTTGTTGTATAAACACTATTTATAAAATCTGTATAATAAGGTAAGGGGCCAACTGAGGAGGAGCAGGTGTAAGTAGGTTGCCCTACCACTAGGGGGCCCTTTCTATGATGTTACATACGCGAGCAGCGTCGTGTCAGTAGCAATAATTTATCATCCTCAAGTCCCTGATTCCATTTAGGTATATTGTCACACACAGCATAGCCATCAGATGTACACGTGTTTATCCTACTGCACATGAAGAATATAGGCAGAAAGTGTGATAGGAAATCAAGGTCTTACTGTGATTATGCTGGGAGGCGGACAGGAACCTGATTGTGAACCACAGTAAGGGAGAGGCATGCAGGATGAGAGTGCGGGGTAGGTAAAGGGTTACCCCTGCGTAACTCTAGTGGTTACAGAAGCCCTCACGAAAGTACACACTGGGAAGGAGAATCATGCAGGGAATATAGTGTAAAGGGGTACCCCTGCTGTATCTTCTAGGGGGTACGAGACTCCTTCATGGACCACTAGGGGTAAGGAGAGGGATGCCGGGATGATAGGTAAGGGGGTACCGCTGCTGTACTCTTCTTAGTGGCGTACAGAGAGCCCTGCAGTGACCATAGGAAGGGAGAAGCCTGCAGGTACTGATAGTGTTAAGGGGTACCCCTGTGTAACTTGGTTAGTTGGGTACGAGAGCTCTGCAGGGACCACTGGAGGGAGAATAAGGGAGAGCACACGCAGGGAACTGATAGTGTGTTAAGGGGTACCCCTGCTGTATTTCTCGGGGTACCAGAGAGCCCTGCAGTGACCCACTAGGGGAAGGGGAGAAGAAAAGCCGTGCATCAATTGCTAGGGTAAAAGGGTGACCCCTGCTGTATCTTCTAGGGGTACAGAGAGCCCGCAGGACTATGCATAGTGTACGGGGTACCCTGCTGTAACCCTCTAGGGTAACGAGAGACCCTGCAGGGACCACTCAGGGGAAGGGAGAACCTGCGTTCACTGCTGGGTAAGGGGACCCCTGATTAACTTCTAGGGTACAGGAGTCCTGCAGGGACGCCCTAGGGGAAGGGAGAAGCAGCAGTCACTGAAGTGTAAGGGGTACCCTGCGTGTATGCTTCTATGGTTACAGAGTAGCTCTGTCAAGCGGACCACAGGACGGGAGAGAGCATGCAGGGACTGATAGTGTAAGTACCCCTGCTGTATCTTCTAGGGGACTGTTCAGTCCAGATGTGGAAAGAGACCAGGTTTGCATGAATAAACTAATATATTTGGCTAATATGTTAAAGATCTTTTCGGACGATAGTGAGCATTAGTGATAAAGCCATTATTAATGACGTTGGCGGGGGGGGGGGAGTTTTTGGCTGTTATGCGTTTAGGTATGCATATTGACATATTAACTGCAAGATGTGGCTGTGGACCTTAGGGCCAACAACCAGATAGCTGCATCTGGAATCTAATTGGTGCTATGTTTCCACCCTTTCGCTCCCATGATTTACATACTAAATTTGACTTTTAATCAGCTTCTCATCTCCGTAGTGAGCCATGCTACCTCTATACCTTCCTCTTATTGCCTTCTCCTTATATTCCCTGAATAATGTTCCCGTCATGTCCTCTTCTAGCGAGCCATTCCTCCGGCACGTTTAATTCTCCCGTCATCCTCTCTCTTCATTCTACTTCCATCATTTAATCCTGTTTGAAGGAGCCGTCGTCAATGTGACCTGACGCTTTTATTTCATCTGGGAACAAGCTGTCTGTGCGGTGCTTGCCTGCCTCAAAATGAGATCACGATCCGTCAGCTCTTATGTCCTTCCAACGAATACCAATGTTTCAATATAATGAAGTCAAATTCTTGCACTAAATTGTGGAACAACCAGGATGCCATGACAAAATTCAAGTGACTATCTTGTACGAAATATCTGTCCACCGCAGGCCATTTTACTTAAACGCAATGGGGGAGAATTATTCGTACTTTCACTCTTTTCTTCTAAATATTAGACAAAAAAGTCCCTTGGGGGTGGTAAAAATGGGCGTTTTTAGAGCCGTTTAGTTATTGCGTTTTCCGTATCGTAATCAAACGCATGCATTTTTTTGACAGGTTTGGCAATTATGCTTAATGTTGTTTGTTTGTGTTTTATCTAATCAAAAACTTAATGTTTTTTGCTTGTTGTGGTGTTTTTTTATTTGTTTAGTGGTTTTTTTTTTTTGTTTTTTGCGTTTTTTTTTCTGGGTGTTTTTGTTTTTTATTGTGTGTTGGTCTGTGGTTTTTTGTTTGTTTTTTTTTTGGTTTTTGTTTTTTAATTTTGTTTTTTATTTGTTTTTGTAGGATGTTTATTTTTGTTTGGTGTTAATTTTTTTGTTTATGTAGTAGAGTTTGAGGGGTTTTTTTGTCGTTTGTCTTTTTTGGTGTTCCTTTTGTTTTTTTTTCTATCCTGTATTTTGGGGATTGTTCTTGTCTTTGCTTTTTTTTTTTGTTGTGTGTTTTTTTCGTGTTTGTTAGTTGCCCTTTTCTTACTTCCTCTCCCCCTCGTCCCCCCCCGCCTGCGTTTTTTTTTTTTTTTTTTATTTTTTCCGCTCTCCCACCCTCCCTCGCCCCCCCCGGCCCCCCCCCCTCCTCCCCCCTCCACCGTGTGTCACCACCCTTAGGGTGGTGGCAACATGTGGAGTTTCAAACCCGTTATGGTGGTTTATTTTTGGGGTGGGCGGGTTTTTAAAGCAGGTCCGTTTAAAATTGCAATATATATGCCGGTTCTTGAAAACGCAGCCGTTTTTTTTGGGTTGTCCGCTTTTCCCATTTCATAATTGGGGAGAAAACGACAAAACCGGAAAAAACTGAATGCATTTTCAAGAAACCCTGCGTTAACGGACTGGCTTAAAAAACGGGTCCCAAAAACGGGTTCAAACCGCAATTTGTGTCCACCACCTTTATTTGCGCACTTTTTTGCGAGTTTTTCTCCAATTATTTGCCCTGTTTTTGTTCAAGGGATTCGTTGTATTTATCCCGCTTACAAACTCCAGCTGTTTAGGAGAGAGTTAGTATATAAATGAGGCGAAAGTCAGATTAGTTTTCGCCAACTGGGACTTCTTTCCAAACAAGAGCAGTTCAAAAAGAAGAAATAGAAAAGAGAAAAAAATCTCAAAAATGTCCCCACTGCATTGAGACTGCTTCCACCCTAGCCTGTCTAACTCCAACTACTCCAAAACCACCTGTCCCTAACCTCTGTCTAAACTCAACTCCAAATCGCCTGTCTAAAACAATTCCAAAACCTTGAGAAAAATTTTAGGTAAAAAAACAATGTACAAGTTCATTTTAAGGCGGCAAGTAAAAATGCATTTAAAATTAAAAAAAAAAAAAACATTTTTTTTGGGTCTAAAATCTTTATTTAGACACATCAGAGTTTATATGGCAAATTTTGACCCGACAAAACTCTGATCGCAAATTTTCTCCTTTTTTTTTTTTTTTCTTTGGGAAAGACATTAAAAAACATATTAAAAAAAAAAAAAACCTGTCAGCCTACCATGGTTAAAAAATTTCATTGCAGAGCTGAAAGACGTTCGTTTACAACAACAAACACTGTTACAATGATGTTAAACATTTAGGGTACCCCATTGCATCCCAATGTTGCTTTTGTTAATATAAGTTAATGCATGCCATTAACTACAACGCAAGTGCCAATATTCACAGAGAGGCTTATATTTTGTAAGGGACCCGCAGATCGCAAGATCGCATTTTTCCTTATTTCCCGTCGGACTCCCCGACGTTTTTGCGGATTTGCTTGCCGCTGTGACCGGGATTTTAGAAGGGGAATTGTGGGTCACCACCACACACGCGATCGGATTTTGGCGCCATTGAGGCCGACTTTCGATGAGCGCGGGATTTAGTTTTTAACCTTTAATTTGTGTCGCAAGACCATTGCCCTTCCACTTGCATGCTCCATCAGTAAGAAAAGATGTAACTCCAGGGACCCTGAGCGAGGAAGTGACACAGGCACAGGATATCATGTGCAGGATTCTTATGACTCCCGCACATCGCATTATACAAAATACAACTGACAATTATGCACCACCACTTACATGCACCAGGAAGAAAAGGTGACCTCTGACCTGAGCGGGGCAGCGACACATTGCGGTATCGGTATCGGGCGCCGAGTCTTAGAGTTACTTCCCCCCCACACGCGCATTTATCACGGACAATGCACTTACATGCGCACCAGGAATAAGAAGGTGAACATGCCCTTACATGCCGCAGGAATCAGAGGTGAACTCCGGGGACCTGAGGCGGGGAAGCGACACCAGTGCAGGTAATGGCGCACGCATCGTTAGTGACTCCCGCACAGCACAACTTATACACGGACACTGCAACTTACATGCATCCAGGAAGAGAGGTGAACGCCAGGGACCTGAGCGTAGGAATTGACACATGCATGTATATCGGACGCACAATCTTAGTTACTTCCCGCGCACAGCATCAGTATACAAACGGACATTGCTTTTAAACATGCACCAGGGAAGAAGAGAAGGAACTCCGGGAACCCTGACGGAGGAAGCGACCCCTGCAGGATCTCGTACGCACCAATCTTAGTTCACTCCCCGCACATCAATTCGACAATTACAATGCACTTACATTCCCAGTAGAAGAAGATGAACTTCCGGGGACCTGCGCGGGGAAAAGCGACACATTCGATAAATCGTGCGCCTTATCTTACTTAAGTTGACTTGATCCCCGCACAGCGATTTACACCGGACAATGCACTTACATGGCACCAGAGAAGAAGATGAACTCTGAATCTCTATCCGGGGACCTGAGGGGGGAAGCGACACAACATGCAGGAATCTGTGCGGGCATTGATCTTAGTTGACTCCCACTCCACAGCACATTATCCACGGACAATGCACTTCATGCACCAGTAGAAGTAAGATGAACTCTTCTCAACTACTAACTCCGGGGGGGACCTGAGGAGCGGGAATCTACACAACATTCGTGCTATCGTACGCCAAGTCTTAGTTGCACTCCCGCACATCACATTATAACAACGACAATGCACTTACATCACCAGGAAGAAGAAGATGAACGCTCTCCGCGGACCTTAGCGGGGACGTTACACAATGCATGATCTCGGACTCACAATCTTAGTGACTCCCCCGCACAACGCATTATCACATACAACAGACAATGCACTTCATGCACCAGGAGAGAAGATGAACCCGCGACCTGAGCGGGGAAGTGACAGACACATGCGGATCTCGGCGTGCCTCATGATCTTAGTGACCCCCGCACAGCGCATTATACAAACTGACAATGACTTACATGCAATCAGTAGAGAAGAAGATGACTCCGGGGACCTGAGCGGGGAAGTGACACATTGCCGGAATAATCGGCGGATCTTGCGCTAGATCTTAGTGACTACCCTTCCCCCTCACAGCTCATTATAGCATTATACAACCCGGACAATGCACTTACAGTTACATGCACAGGAAGGAGGTGACCTCTCGGGACCTGAGCCGTGGTAACGCACAAACTTCAGTATATATTCTGTGCGGTCTTAGTGAACTCCCTTTCCCCTCTCACTCCCCTCACATCACATTATACAAAATAACACGGACAAATGCACGTACATGCACCAGGAAGAAGATAACTTAACATCCTGGTCCCCTTATGCGGGAACCTAGACACATGCAGATATCGGGCGCACGATCTTAGTGACTCCCAGCACAATCGCATTATCAATACACGGACAATGCACTTACATGCACAGGCAAAAGATGAACTTTCTCCGGGAAAACCCTGAGCGGGAGCTGACACATGCAGGATATCGGCGCAGGATCTTAGTAAACTCCCCGCACGCGCACTATACAACACTTACAATAGCCTTCCATGCACCACAGAAGAAGAAGTTGAAACTGGAACTCCGGGGACCTGAGCGGGGAACAACACATGCAGGATTGGTCAGGATCTTAGTGACTCCCCGCACGCGCATTATCACGGACAATGCAACTTCTTACTTACATGCAACCAGGAAGAAGGTGAACCCCGGGGACTGACGGGGAAAGCTCACATGCAGATATTCGGGGCGCAACCATCTTATGACTTCCCGCAACAGCACATTATACACGGACCATTGCACTACTGCACCCAGGAAGAAGAATGAACTCCGGACCTGATGGGGAAGCGACACATGCAGGATACAGCGGCTGCCGGATATAAGTGACTATTCCCTGGCACAGCACATTATACACATCCAAACATTACAGGGGTCAGGACATCAAATCAAGTCAGTGGGGGCTGACACTCTGAGCGGATGACTCAGTGCACTGCTAAAATCCATTGCATAGAGTTCTGCAAAGCCTCATGTTCTGTGTAGTGGTGAACCAGGGAACTGCAGCGTGACCCCCATTCATGATCTGATTCCCAAGTGTCGGACCCCACAATCTCATGTCTATAATCCTTTCCTATGGATACGATGGTTCATCAATATCACAAAGTTTGAAAACCCCTTTAAACTTTTGTTTTGTTGCAGATTTTTTATGATCCTTTATACAAAAACGTACTCAATATTCTCCAGTTCACACTTTGTGTTCGCAGACTCGTCCTCATTGGCTGATCCGGTATGACATCATCGCGGTGACTCACACGTCAGAGCAATCTGCAGCCATTATTGGTGATAACTTCTGAATATCGCCAAAGGCTCCTTCTCCTCCAGCGCCGGCGGAAGCGAAAAATCTCTGCAATGTCCGGCGTTAATTAGAATAATTTGCTTCGGTAATTGTGAAGGGTTCATTAAGAGATGAATGTGCGGCTTCATTTACTTAATGCAGAAACCTGCTCAGAATCCTAACATAAAGCAGGACTTAAAGGGCCCCCCCAAAGCTTAGAATGAGAGGGGATTCATACTGAGACCCTGCAAGGCACAAAACAAGGGAAGAGCAATATAAAGAGGCTAAAGAAAAAGGAGGATTCGTAATGCAACAAGGGAAGAGCCATAAAGAGACCTAAAGGCTTAAGAGAAACAATGGAACAAGGACTAAAGCATGGGAAAATCCACAGTACAGGGATAATACACACAGTGATGTCACAGTACAGGGATAATACACACAGCGATGTCACAGTACAGGGATAATACACACAGTGATGTCACAGTACAGAGATAATACACACAGTGATGTCACAGTACAGAGATAATACACACAGTGATGTCACAGTACAGGGATAATACACACAGTGATGTCACAGTACAGAGATACTACACGCCGTCCCCCAGTGTAGTGATGTCAAGTACAGGGGATATGCCAATAGTGATGTCACCGTGCGGGGATAGATAATACACAAGTAGTGCAACATGAGGCAGATAAAGTAACACAAACAGTGATGTCACATACAGGGCATAATACACACAGTGATATCACAAGTACAGGGATAATACACAGTGATGTCACAGTACAGAGATAATACACACAGTGATGTCACAGTACAGAGAAAATCCCACACAGTGATGTTGCACGTACAGGGATAATACAACTAGTGTGTGTTGTAAGAGCAAATACTAGGTACGGTGTCGACGAATCAATAATCGCGGGACACTTTCACGACCATCTTTATTGACGAAGTATGAACCGGGCACTTGGCGTAATACAGGATGGGATAATACACACAGTGATGTCACAGTACAGGGATAATACACACAGTGATGTCACTATACAGGGATAATACACAGTGATGTCACAGTACAGGGATAATACACACAGTGATGTCACAGTACAGAGATAATACACACAGTGATGTCACAGTACAGGGATAATACAGACATCATCTGTGTGTATTACCGCTGTACTGTGACTATCTACTGTGTATTATCGCCTGTACTGTAGATCATCACCTGTGTATTATCCTGTAGCTGGTGACATCACGTGTGTACTATCCTGTATGTGACAATCACTGTGTGTATTATCCCTGTACTGTGACATCACGTGTGTATTATCCCTGTATCGTGACATCACTGTGGTATGTATCTCTGTACTGTGAAATCACTGTGTGTATATCCCTGTACTGTGACATCACTGTGTATTATCCTTGTACTTAACATCACTGTGTATTATCCCGATGTACATCATGTGGCTACGCTGTGTGTACTACTGTGTGTACTATCCTAGTACTGTGAGCATCACTGGTGTGTATTATCCGCTGTACTGTCTACATCAGCTGTGTGTACTTTCCTGTACTGTGACATACTACTGAGGTGTATTATCTCTGTACTGTGACATGCACTGTGTGTATTAATCCTGTACTGTGACATCACTGTGTGTATTATCCCATGTAACTGTGATACTCACTGGGTGTGTTCCCTGTACTGTGACATTCACGTGTGTGATTATGCCGTGTGACTGTGACATCACTGTGTGTATTATCCCCTGCTAGCTGTGACATCACTTGGCAGTGTATTCCTCTGTACTGTGACATCAGCTGTGGTATTAGCTCCCTGTAACTGTGAGCATCACTGTGTGTATTATCTCATGTACTGTGAACAGTCATCTGTGTGTATTATTCTGTACGTGTTACCATCACTGTGTGGATATCTCCTGTATCTGGGACATCGTGTGTGTATTATCGTACTGACATCGGGGAGTATCCCTGTATGGGACTATCACTGTGTGTATTATCCCGTGTCTGTGGATTTTTCCCGCTTGCTTAGTCCTTGTTCATTGTTTCTCTTAAGCTGTTAGGTCTCTTTATGGCTGCTTCCTTTGTGCATTACGAATCCTCCTTTTCTTTAGTCCTCTATTATTGGCTCTTCCGCATTGTTTTGTGCTCGGCAGGGTCTAGTAGTAATCCCCCTCATTTAAGGCTTTGGGGGGGCCCTTTAAGTCCTGCTTATTGTTTAGGATTCTGAAGCAGGTTTCTGTCATTATAAATGGAAGGCGCAACATTTCATCTTCTTAATAACCCTTCACAATTAGCCGAAGCAGACTTATTCTAATATACGCCGGACAGGAGAGATTTTTGCGCTTCCGCGCTGCGGAGGAGAAGAGCCTTTGGCGATATTCAAGTTACACCAATAATGGCTGCAGATGCTCTGACGTGTGAGTCACCGCGATGATGTCATACCGGATCAGCCAATGAGGACGAGTCTGCGAAACAAAGTGTGAACTGGAGAATATTGAGTACTTTTTTGTATAAAGGATCATAAAAATCGCAACAAAACAAAAAGTTAAAGGGGTTTTCAAACTTTGTGATATTGATAACCATCGTATCCATAGGAAAGGATTATACATGAGATTGTGGGGTCCGACACTTGGGAATCAGATCATGATGGGGGGTCACGCTGCAGTTCCCTGGTTCCCACTACACAGAACATGAGGCTTTGCAGAACTCTATGCAATGGATTTTAGCAGTGCACTGGTATCAACCGCTCAGAGGTCGCACCCGCCCCCCTGACTTGATTTGATGTCCTGACCGCTGTAATAAAATTCCAAAATAACTTTTGCATGTCGTCTTGGCATACAATTACCATAAGATCCAGTCACGCGGGACTGTGGTATCTCTTATACTCGTTCCATGCCTCTTCCTTCTAAATAAATTTGAAATTATGCCAGTGGTCAGAAGGGCTTTTGAAGCCTGTAGCTTTAAGCTGTTACACTGTCTCCACTCCCCCTCCTCGCTGGTGTGAGATTTAGCAAGAAGGACGGGAAAGTGTTAAGGGAGCATATCAGCAGATCATGTAACGCCTGTGAAGCTACAACATGAGAGGCTCTGGTTACACCCTCTAGAGCCCATTCTGACTCTTTAGTATAATTAAAAGTTGATTTAGAAGATAGGATAAAAAATATAAGAAGATTACCACGGTCTCGTGCTGGATCTAGTGTCAAGATGGAAGGTTTTTGATGGAAGATTTTCCTTATAGTGGTTTTCGCCAGGAACAAAAGTTATGCCCTTATCCATGGGATAGGGCCTAACTTGCTGATCAGGTGGGTCTCAGTGCTGAGACCCCCACAGATCACGAAAACGAGGGTCCGATGGGGTCCACTTACCTCTGTTGGACCCCTCATCACTCGCGTCACATAATGGAGGAAACGGCTGCAAATGACGTTCTGCTTCAATTAATCTACGGAGATACGAAATTGCGCGAGCGCAGCGCCACTCTGCTCTGTCAGCTCCATAGAGATTAATGGAGCTGAAGGCGGTCCTGTGCGGGCGTCTGCTCCATTAGTCTGATGAGCGATGAGGGGTCCGATGTCATCACTGGGACCCCACTGATCAACAAGTTAGACCTCATCCCAAGATATGGCATAACTTTTGTTCGTGGGAAGCGCGCCACACTTTCTTTTCTCCTCCCCTGCGCAGGTAATTGCCCTCTAGTGTGCTCCTCTCTGCCCCCGAAAGCTAAGTTGCAAAGAGAAGAAAGAGAGCAAACAAGATACAAAGCAAGATATAGATATACACTATATACATAAATATAATAATCCATAATAATATAATACTAATAAATAATAACAAGAATACGCTCATATATAAATCATCTAAATCATAAAGCAAAACATTAAATAACATTGGCACGTGAAACAGAGAAATTAGCCGAGATCCTTCGACATTGGAACTTACGGAAGTAAGTATAGAAAAAATTTAAAAGTAACAAATTAAGAAAAAAATAATTTTTTTAAAAAGAACAAACAATATTAGGAAACGTTCTCCGGTTTTCGGCGCGTCTACCCCGGGGTTTTGCTTTCCTCCCCACATCATTTTGAGGCGCATGTTTGTAAGATTGTATATTAAATGATAAATCTGCGGCTCCCCAGATTCTAGTCGCGCATTTGTTCGCACTCAGTTTACAGGCGCCGAGCACCCCGCTCCCCCTCCCGCCTCTGCGCTTGTAAATCTCCTGCCGGAGACGGCGTCATCCTCGCGTGTGATCGGCGGTGAAATAATCCCGGCCCCATCAGTATTTCACTCACCTCAGCATCCCACCACCACATGTCTGAATTCATGGTCAGATTACACAAAATCTATAATGAAAGCGGCAGCTAAACAAGCGCAGTCGATCCGCTAGCGCCGCGACTCTGCATCGTCCTAAAAACCCTGAAAACACATTACAGAGAAATTGGTTTTAATTTCCGCTCGTTCAGTTACTTGAGAAGGATGTTGAATCTATGTCTCCGAGTCGTTTAATAAGCTGGGCAACGACCCTGCCATTTATTTTTAATGAGTGGACTTTAATAGCGGAGGGACCGTATTTCTCCCTCCTGGAGCTCGGGGGGTAAGAAGGCGAGTCACTGCCGGGCCGTTTCCGCGCCGCGTGTCCTCACGTTGTAGACTGGCTCTCTCGTCAATCGTAGCTTCATACTGTTCCATCCGCTAAGCTGCGTATCTCCTTGCACACACGAACTATTTCAAAATGATTGCACCGCACACACCGCCGTACCGCATCATCTGCGCCTGTCTGTGCTGTGCATAGGTTAATAAGCAGGAGAAGTTCTCTCAATATTGTATAAAGGCGACGAACTATTATCACTGGGAAGCATCAGTAGTATGAGAGGGAAAAGATCCGGCACAGTAATGGACATTATAAACGCCTACAACACATCTATAAGCTATTATATACTGCGCCCTATGTACAAGACTATGAACTACTATAATACTGGCCGCCTATGTACAGAATTATAGCTACTATAATACTGCTCCTATGGACAGGATATAACTACTATAATAGTGTATTTGGTTTTGGTTGGTTGGGGGGGGGGGGGTTTTTTTTTGTTGGGGGGGGGGGGGGGGGGGGTTTCTTTGTGGGGGAGTTTGGTGGGGCTGCCGCCCCAATGGACAATAAAGTATACTACTATAATACTTCGCTCCTATTTAGTAATAATATCACATCTATATACTGGCCACCCTATCTACGAGAGAATATAACTACTATAATACGGCCCAGGCATGTACAAGAATATAACTACTATAATATGGGGGGGGGGGGGGGGGTTTGGGGGGGGGGGGGGGGGGGGGGTGGTGTGGGTTGGGGGGGGGGGGGGGCTGTGGCTCTATGTACAAAAGAATGTAACTACTATAATACTAGCCTCCTATGTACAGGTAATATAACTATATAATACTGCCGCTCCTATGTACATAGCAATATAACTACTATAGTACTGCCCGGTACAGAATATAACACTATCGATGCTGCCCTTCTCTGTACAGGGAATATAACTTACTATATACTGCCCCCTATGTACAAGACTATAAACTACTATACACTGGCCGGCTCTCTATGTGACAAGAATATAACTACTAAATACTGCTCCTCCCCAAAATCCTCCCCCTTGTACAAGAATATAACTACTATAATACTGCCGCGGCCCCTATGTATCAAGAATTAACTACTAATAAATACGCCTCCTATGTAGGCAGAATATAACTACTATAATACTGCTGTGCGCGCTATGTAGCAAGAATATACTACTTATAATACTGCCTGGCCCTATGTACAGGAATATAACTACTATAATACTTGTCTGCGCGCTATGTACACGAATTAACTACTATAGATACTGCCTGGCCCTATGTACTAGGAATATAACTAGCTATAATACTGCCCCTCTATGTACAGGAATATAACTACTATAATACTGCCCCCTATGTACAGGTATTAACTAGCTATAGATACTGCCCGCCTATGTACGGGGGGGGGGAGGAATATAACTACTATATACTGCCTCTAGCCTATGTACTGTGGATATAACAAAAAAAAATACTATAATACTGCGCCCTATGTACAAGAATATAACTACTATAATACTGGCTCGCGCTATGTACAAGCTATAACTACTATAATACTGCCCCTATGTACAAGACTATAACTACTATAAGACTGTCCCTCTATGTACAATACGATACTACTATAATACTGCCCCTTATGACAGGAATTAACTACTATAATAGCTCCGCCCTTATGTACACAATATACTACTATAATACTGGCCGCCCTATGTACTAAGAATATAACTAGTCTATATACTGCCGCCTATGTACAATGAATATAACAGCATAATACGACCCCCTATGTACAAGAATATAACTACTATAGATGCTGTCCCCGCTGATGTAACAAGACTATAACTACTATAATAGCTAGCCCTCTCATGTACAAGTATACTAGTGCCTTATTTCCCTTACTGTGAGATTACGGTGTGGTATTTCCGGGTACTGTGACATCTATCACTGTGTGATTATCCCTTTACTGTGACATCGCTGTGTGTTATTAGTCCCTGACTGTGACAATGTTCACTTTAGTGTCATTATCCCTTGTATTGTGACTCGCACTTGTGTTATGTCTCTGTACTGTGCATCACTCTGAGGTGATTGTTGTATCCCTGTCTGTGACCAGCAACTGTGATGTATGATCCCTGTCTTGACATCACTGTGTGTATCCTGTTACTAGCCCGGATCCTGTACTGTGACATTCACCTGTTCATTATCCCTGTACTTGACATACTGTGTGTATTATCCCTGTACGGGACATTCACTGTGTGTATCTTACCCTGTACTGTGACACTCACTGGTGTACTTATCCCTGTACTGTGACTATTACTTTGTGTATACTGCCAGTGTAATGGTGACTCACTGTGTGTATTATCCCTGTACTATGACCTTAACGGTGTGTATTAATCCCTGTCCTGTTGACATCGCTGTGTGTATTATCCCTGTACTGTGACATCACTGTGTGTATTATCCCTGTACTGTGACATCACTGGTGTGTACATCTGTATCCCTCTGTGACATCACTGTGTGTATTATCCCTTACGTGACATCACTGGTGTATTATCCCTGTACGTGTAATCATCACTGTGTATTATCCCTGTACTGTGACATCACTGTGTGTTACTTCCCGGTACTGGACATCCTGTGGTATTATCCCTGTACTGTGCCATCACTGTGTGTATTATCCCTGTACTGTGACTTCACTGTGTGTATTATCTCTGTACTGTGACATCACTGTGTGTATTATCCCTGTACTGTGACATCTGTGTATATCATGTACTGTATATTTCCCGGTGATCTGTAAGACATCACTGTGGTATATCCCTGTACTGTGACATCCACTGTGTGTACTATCCCTTGTACTCTGTGACATCACTGTGTGTATTATCCTATCCTGTATTACGCACAAGTGCCTTCATACTGTGCGTCAATAGTGGTCGTGAAAGTGTCCCGCGATTATCTGATTCGTGACACCGTACTGTATATTGCTCTGTACATCTGACACACACTGTTGTATTATCCCTGTACGGTGCATGACATCACTGTGTGGGATGTTTCTCTGTACTGTGACAGTCATCTGTGTGTATTATCTCTGTACCTGTGTGACATCACTCGTGGTATTATCCCTGTACTTGTGATATCACTGTGTGTGTATTATGCCCCTGTATGTGACATCACTGTTGGTTACTTTTATCTCCTATGTTCACTACTGTGTATATTTCCCCGACGTGACATCACTATGGCTGATCCTGTACTTGACATCAATGGATGTATATCCTGTACTGCCGGAATCCTGTGTATTATCCTGTACTGTGACATCACTGTGTGTATATCTGTACTGGACATCTGTGTGTTTCTCTGTACGTGACACACTGTGTGATATCCCTGTACTGTGACTAGGCTGTGGTGTATATCCCGTACTGTGACATCACTTGTGTATATCCCTGTACTTTTTTTCCCGCTTGTAGTCCTTGTTCATTGTTCTCTCTTAAGCCTTTAGGTCTCTTATGGTCTTCTTGTGCTTACGATCCTCCTTTTTCTTTAGCCTCTTTATTGCTCTCCACTTGTTTTGTGCCCTTGCAGGGTCTCAGTATGACTCCCCTCTCATTCTAACTTTGGGGGGCCCTTTAAGTCCTGCTTTATGTTAGGATTCTGAGCAGGTTTCTGCATTAAGTAATGAAGCCGCACATTCATCTCTTAATAACACCTTCACAATTACCGAAGCAAATTATTCTAATAACGCCGCACTTGCAAGATTTTTCGCTCCCCGCCGGCGCTGGAGGAGAAGGAGCCTTTGGCGATATTCAGAAGTTATCACCAATAATGGCTGCAGATGCTCTGACGTGTGAGTCACCGCGATGATGCATACCGGATCCAGCCAATGAGGACGAGTCTGCGAACACAAAGTGTGAACGGGAGAATATTGAGTACGTTTTTGTATAAAGGATCATAAAAAAATCGCACCAAAACAAAAAGTTTAAAGGGGTTTTCAAACTTTGTGATATGGATGACCATCGTATCCATAGGAAAGGATATAGGACATGAGATTGTGGGGTCCGCCACTTGGGAATCAATCATGAATGGGGGGTCAGCTCTGCAGTTCCCTGGTTCCAACTACACAGAACATGAGGCTTTGCAGAACCTATGCAATGGATTTTACAGTGCACTGAGTCATCCGCTCAGAGTGTCAGCCCCCACTGACTTGATTGGATGTCCTGACCCGCTGTAATAAAATTCCAAAATAACTTTTGCATGGTCTTTGCATTACAATTACTACATAGATCCAGTCACCCGGGACTGTGGTATCTCTTATACTCGTATCCATCCTCCTTCCTCTAAATAAATTGAAATTATGCGCAGTGGTCAGAAGGGCTTGTGAAGCCTGTAGCTTTAACGCTGTTACACTGTCCTCCACTCCCCCTCCTCGCTGGTTGAGATTATAGCAACAGAGACGGGAAAGTGTTAAGGGAAGCATATCCAACATGTAACGCCTGTGAAGCTACAATGAGAGGCTCTGGTTACACCCTCTAGACCCTTCTGCCTCTTTAGTATAATTAAAAAGTTGATTTTAGAAGATAGGATAACAAATATAGAATATTACCACGATCTCGGTGCTGGATCTAGTGTCAAGATGGAAGTTTTTGATGGACGATTTCCTATAGTGGTTTTCCGCATGAACAAAAGTATATGCCATATCCATGGGATAGGGCCTAACTTGCTGATCATGGGTCTCAGTGCTGAGACCCCCACGATCACGAAAACGAGGGTCCGATGGGGTCCCGTACCTCTGTTGGACCCCTCATCACTCGCGTCACATAATGGAGGAAACGGCTGCAAATGACGTTCTGCTTCATGAATCTCACGGAGATGACGAAATTGCACAGCGCAGCGCCACTGCTCTCTGTCAGCTCCATAGAGGATTAATGGAGCTGAACGGTCCTGTGCGGCCGTCTGACTCCATTAGTCTGATGAGCGATGAGGGGTCCGATGTCATCACTGGGACCCCCACTGATCACACAGTTAACCTCATCCCAAGATATGGCATAACTTTTTTTCGTGGGAAGCCGCCACACTGTTTTTTCTCCCCCCTGCGCAGGTAATTGCCCTCTATTGTCTCCTCTCTGCCCCCGAAAGCCTAGGTTGCAAAGAGAAGAAAAGAGAGACAAACAAGATACAAAGCAATGATATAATATACATATAGATAAATACAATAATATAATAATAATACATATCATATAATAATAACTAATAATAATCAAATAATATCTAAATATAACTAAAGCAAAACATTAAATAACATTGCACGTGAAGAAATTACGCCGAGATCTTCAGAATTGGAACTACGGATAAGTATAGAAAAAATTTAAAAGTAACAAATCAAAACAAAAAAAATTTTTTAAAAAGAAAACAACTAATAGGAAACGTTCCTCCGTTTTCGCGCGTTCCCTCTGGGGTTTGCTTTCCGCTCACATCTTATTGAGGCGCATGTTTTGTAAGATTGTATTTAAATGATAAATCTGCGGCTCGCCCAGATTATGCGCCATTTGTTTCCACTCAGTTTACAGGCGCCGGGCGCCGGCACCCACCTCCCCCCCGCCTCTGCGCTTGTAAAATCTCCTGCCGGAGACGGCGCATCCTCTGCGTGTGATCGCGGTGAAATAATCCCGGCCCGCATCAGTATTTCACTGCACCTCAGCTCTCCACCACCATGGTCTGAATAATTTCCTGGTCAGATTAACTACAATAATCTATAATGAAAGCGGCAGCTTAAACAAGCGCAGTCGCATCCGCTAGCGCCGCGACTCTCGCATGTCCTAAACTGGACAACACATTAAATGAGAAATTGGTTTTAATACTTCCGCTCGTTCATTTACTTGAGAAGGAGGTTACAATTTATGTCTCCGAGTCTTTAAGTAGCTGCGAACGACCCTGCCATTTTTTTAAATGAGTGGATTTTATAGCGGAAAGGGACACGTATTTCTCGCTCTCCTGTGCTCGGGGGGTAAGAAGGCGAAGTCACTGCCTTGGGCCGTTTCCCTGCGCCGCGCTGTCCTCACGTGTCTGCCTCTCGTTCAATCGAGCTTCATACTTGTTCCAGTCCCTAAGCTGCGTATCTCCTTCACACACAACTAATTATCAAAATGATTGCACCGACATCACCAGCCGCTAACCCACTGTGTGTATTATCCCTGTACTGTGACATCACTGTGTGTATTATCTCTGTACTGTGACATCACTGTGTGTATATTACCCCTGTACTGTGACATCGCTGTGTGTATTATCCTGTACTGTGACATCACTGTGTGTATTATCCCTGTACTGTGACATCACTGTGTGTGTGTTACCCCTGTACTGTGGCATCACAGTGTGTATTATCCCTGTACTGTGACATCACTGTGTGTGTTATCCCTGTACTGTGCCATCACTGTGTGTATTATCCCTGTCCTGTGACATCACTTTGTGTATTATCCCTGTACTGTGACATCACTGTGTGTATTATCCCTGTACTCTGACATAACTGTGTGTATTATCCCTGTACTGTGACATCACTGAATGTATTATTCCTGTACTGTGACATCACTGTGTGTATTATCCCTGTACTGTGACATCCACAGTGATGAGCTCACAGCTACAGGGATAGGTACACACAGTGTAGTCCACAGATACACGGATAATACACAGTGATGTTAAGTACAGGGATAATACACAGTGATGTCACAGTACAGGGATATACACACAGTGATTTCACAGTACCGAGATATACCACAGTGATGTCACATACAGGGATAATACACACACGTGATGTTCACAGTACAGGGATAATACACACAGTGATTGTCACAGTACAGGATAGTACACACCGTGATGTCACCAGTTACTGATCATACACAGTGATAATACTACAGTATCATTGAGCCGTACAGGGATAATACACCACTGATTCACATTACAAGGTCGATCCACAGTGATTCACAGTACAGGGATATACACACAGTGATGTCACTACAGGGATAATACACACAGCGATGTCACAGTACAGCGATTATCACACAGTGAATGTCATAGTACAGGGATAGAATACACACAGTGATGTCACAGTACACGATATACACACAGTAATTCACAGTACAGGGATAATACACACAGTGAGTGTCACAGTACAAGGGACTAATACACACAGTGGAGTCACAGTACAGGGATATACACACAGTATGTCATAGTACAGGGATAATACACAGTGATGTCAAGTACAGGGATAACACAGTGATGTCACAGTACACAAGGTATAATACACACAGTGATGTCACAGTACAGAGGGACTATTAACACACAGTGATTCACAGTAAGAGATAATACACACAGTGATGTCAAGTACAGGATAATACACACAGTGATTGTCCACAGTACGGAACTTACCACACAGCGATGTTCACAGTACAGGGATAATACACACGTATGTCACAGTACACGGAAATACACACAGTAATCGCACATGTACAGGATAATAAGCACAGTGATGTCACATACAGGATAATACACCAGTGAGATTCACGTAAAGGAATAATACACACAGTGATGTCACAGTACAGGGATAATACCACAGTGAGTCACGTATGGGTATACACACCGTGATGTCACAGTACAGGGATGTAGACACAGTGATGTCACAGTACAGGGTAATACACAGTGATGTCACAGTACAGGGTAATACACACAGTGGTGTCACAGTACAGGATATACCACAGCGTATTCACAGTACAGGGATAATACACACGTGATGTCAAATACAGGGATATACGACACAATGATTTCCACAGTACAGTGATAATATACATTGTGGATGCCTTCTTATGTTAGGAGGCCTCATAGTGGCTGCTTAGACTATAACAAGTGCTAATATCTCATACCTAAGATTCCTTAGCAGTACATCATCCAGCTTTCCAGGCATCCTGAATGTTACCTTAAGATTGGAAGTAGTAAGGTTTATGTATTACTTGTCCCTTGTTGTCATCACTCCGCTTTTCCATGGACAGCTATTATTAAATATCTGAATCATAGAGTTTAGAGGAAAATGAGAAGGAAATAAAAGGATAACAATGTTCATTTGTCAGTTCTGTTGCTATTAGCCAAATTCTGTATGTATGTATTCAGCCGAGCCACAATCTCCTTCCTCGACGCTCTTCCTCCCGCCACAGATGTATTTTACAGTGGTCACAGCGCAACATAATTTATTCTGTACATTGTATCTCACGCGCTGGAGTTAGAGCTTCTTGTATATGGAGCGAGGGAACGCCATGTTCTGCGGCGTATATTGCTCCAACCGCGGGGACATGGAGTGTCAGCGCCGCTGCAGATGTTCGCTCCTTTTTAACAAGTTTCTGTAAATGTTACGTAGAAATACAAATAATGAGATATCGTACGTCGCAGCTTTCTACGACAGGAAATATACCAAGGCTCTTCTCAGTATAGGATTCTGTACATTATAGGACCATGGATTCCTGGCGAGGCTGATAAGACGCTCTTAGAAATTGCTCTATAGATGCCTTAAAGGAGCCGAGTGTTGTCAGAGGGGATATTGGATAAGTGTATTCATGGGAATTTGGGTCCTAATCAGCATCAAGAGTGGAGCCTTATAGGGAAATATTTAGGGATATTAATATAATTATTACGGAATCTATAACATCTCAGATGATACAACTGGCGGGTCCCGAGCTGGTCTGAGGATGATATAATATAGAGGGGGCTATGCAGGAACTTAGACCTAGAAAAAGAACCCCAGAAAGCTGCATGGGGTTACAAGGTCTGTCCACAACGACCAATATTAGTAAGTGGTCCTCAGGCTCATTGTGCACCTCTCTTAAAGGGAAGAGTCATCAGGTTTGACCTAATAATCCTGCAGCATTCTAGTATAGTCCCTTGGGAATAAGTGAACTGCCTTTATGGTTGTAGTAAGTAGCAAAAGGAACTGTAATAACAGGAGGTGCAGCTGCTACAAGTGCTCTGGGTGGGTCATTGAGCCTGAAGAGCTTCCTGCTCTTTACAATGAGACCGTTCCACGCCCCTCCCTTCTGACTACTGTGAGTATCCCACCAAAATCCTGATACAGTTCAACTCTTGCAGAGGGAAGAGGCTATTGGAGCAGCACGAAAGCTCTTCAGGCTGATAAACCGCCCAGAGCCATTGAAGAGGACTGCGGAGATGGATTATAACTTCACTAATCACGTCCTGCTGCACTAACAACATACACCAAGGTCTGATTACACATCTCTCCAGGGACAATACCTGCAGATTTTTATGGACAAAAACTGCTGAAAGATTTCCTTAAAATCTCACTAGTTTCCCACTTTCCCGACTAATTCTGTAAATTCTAATACAATCTGTCAGTTGACATTGAGCAAATATATATTTGGGAATATTTACCAAAAATGCCTGAATTTGCACGATTGTTCTGGAATTGTTTCATGCATTGTGATCCAAACACTACTGAGAATGCTGCGTAGCGACACTGATAGTAGAAACAATATCTTGTTTAATCCCTGATCTGAGTGGTTTTGCTCAAAAAACATTATAAAATTTAGGATCTTGGGGGAAAGCTGGGTGCACCTAGATAAAAAACACATTACACACGGAGCTTCCTGAACTGTCCAGACAGCCACTAATCAACCTGAGCTGGATATTCATACACAGCCAGCTGGGGGTTGGTGCAGCGATTGATTACTTCTGTATGTCAGGACAACACAGTGATTATACATATTCTGGGGCAGTGCCAGTAATAGGTAAGAGGAGAAGCGCACAGCAAGCACGAAGCACCAGGCCTCATATCATAAGTTTATAATTGCCCACACATCATTTTTCGTAGGGATTGGACAACCCCTTTAAAATGCCTCATATTTTGTCTTATATTTAATTAATTTCAATACCTTGGTACAATTTACTCTTTCCCCTCCCAAAAAGTAACTAATTAGCCAATATTTTGAAGCTAAGGCAAAATGTAATATTTTTTGAATTTTTAATGAAACTAATCTTATATATCCCTTTATTTATGGTCATCTCCTCCTGCACCGTATCCGATCAAGCAAAAAATCTGCGCTGTAAAGCGGGGAACATAATTATAATTTTTTTATTATTTTCTAATTGTTTTTGTATTAATATCTTTTTTATCTTTTCAGTTTTTATGGGTTTCTCCCGCGGTCGGGAGACTTCTTGCACCTTGTTTCTTGTTTTTCGATTCATTACAGGAGAATTGCTGTATAATTGATATAATTAATACGGCGACGGAGCGTGAGTCGCGTTTTTTTTAAATTTTTTTGGTGTCTTGCTTTGGCTGGTTGATAGCGTGGGAGGGGATTTTGGGGGATTCTACAGATTAATTACCCTCTCCAATAAAACATATGACATAACCCCACGTATTAGCACCAAAGTAGAGGCCAGGGGTTGGGGCGCGGGATCACCAGTGTTGCCAAGGTAAGCGTTTTCTATTCCGGAGCGGACCCCTAACACTCAATATCCTCTCCTCCCACCGCCCGCTCGCACCGCTCGCCCCTCACACCCTCCTCTCTTATTATTTCTCTACAAATGGCTCTCACTGCCAGCCGTCCATGAAAGTGTAGAGGGATCTATTAAATAAGTTTCCACTTGTAGCAGCGTCCGTTGATTACCGAGTGGCACCAAATTTACTGACAGGCAGTAATGGACAGAAAATCACTAATCAGTGGGAAGAAAGGTAGAGGTCAGTAAAACAGGCTCCTCCGACCCTGTTAAAATAAAGAAACACATGTGTCACCTGGCGCGCTGGAACTTGTGTCGGCCCCATACACTGGCTGTTACATTTTATCGTATGCCTCACCCCACTGTGATGGGGGAAGTGGAAGCCGCAGCAAGAAGGAATCACAGCCTCACGGATAGAACTTGTTTAAACACTATTTATAAATATGTATAATACATGTCAGAGGCGGCAACGAGGAGGAGCAGGTGTAATTAGGTGCCCTACCACTAGGGGGCCCATTTTCTATGATGTTACATAAGCGAGCAGCGGTAGTAGCAATAATTTATCATCCTCACAGCTGATTTCCCTTTAGGATAATTGTCACCCATCCAGCATGCAGCATCAGATGTAGCTGCGGTTATATCCTCTAGCACATGAGAATAATACGGCAAGAAAGTGTGATAGGAAAGACGAGTCTTACTGTGATACTGATGGGAGGCAGGACCTGATGTGACCACTAGGGAAGGGAGAGGCATGCAGGGAAGCTAGGGTAAGGGTACCCCTGCTGTAACCTACTAGGGGTACAGAGAGCCCTCCAGAGACCCTATGGCAAGGGAGAAGCATGCAGGGACTGATAGGTAAGGGGTACCCCTGCTGTATCTCTAGGGGTACAGAGAGCCCTGCAGGGACCACTAGGGGAAGGGAGAAGATGCAGGGACTGATAGTGTAAGGGGTACCCCTGCTGTACTTCTAGGGTACAGAGAGCCCTGCAGTGACCACTAGGAAGGGAGAAGCCTGAGGTACTGATAGTGTAAGGGTACCCCTGCTGTAACTTCTAGGGGTACAGAGAGCTCTGCAGGACCACTAGGGAGAGAAGCACGCAGGGACTGATAGTGTAAGGGGTACCCCTGCTGTATCTTCTCGGGGTACAGAGAGCCCTGCAGTGACAACGAGGGGAAGGGAGAAGCCTGCAGTCACTGCAAGTGGTAAGGGTACCCCTGCTGTATCTTCTAGGGGTACAGAGAGCCCTGCAGGGACTGCTAGTGTAAGGGGTACCCCTGCTGTAACCTCTAGGGGATACAGAAGCCCTGCAGTGACCACTAGGGGAAGGGAGAAGCCTGAGTCACTGCTAGGCGATAGGGGCCCCTGATGTAACTTCTAGGGGTACAGAGAGTCCTGCAGGGACCATCTAGGGGAAGGGAGAAGCATGCAGTCCTGATAGTGTAAGGGGTACCCCTGCTGTATCTTCTAGGGGTACAGAGAGCTCTGCAGGGACCACTAGAAGGAGAAGCATGCAGGGACTGATAGTGTAAGGGGTACCCCTGCTGTATCTTCTAGGAGGATCAGATGTGGAAAGAGACCAGGTTTGCATGAATAACCCTAATTTATTTGCTAATATTTAAAGATCTTTCTGGAAAGATGAGGAGCATTAGTGATAAAAGCCATTTATTAACTGATGTTCGGGGGGGGGGGTTGTTGGCCTGTTATGCTTTTAGGTATCGTATATTGCACTTTACCTGCACAGACTGTGGCTGTGGACCTAGGCCAACCAATCAGATAGCTGCATCCTGGAATCTAATTGGTTGCTATGTTCACCTGCTCCATTACTGCAGCGAATGACTCTCTACTTATCATATTATTGGACTTTTCCTTTAAATCCCAGAAACTTTCTCATCTCTCTCCGTAGTGGAGCCCATTCCTCCGCCGCCACGTTATAATGTTCCCGTCATCTCCTCTCTTCTACTCCATCATTTAATCCTTTTAAGGAGCCGTCTCAATGTGACCTGCAGCGTATTTCATTGGAACAAGTCTGTCTGTCCGAGGTGCTGCCCTCAAATGATATCACGATCGCGTCATCTCTGTTCCTTCCACTGATCAATGTTTCAATTTGTATGAAGTCAATCTGCCAGCTATTGTTCGGAACAGACAGGTTCCGCAAAAATTCAGGACTAATCTGTAAGAAATATCGGTCCCCGCCAGGTTCCATTTCTAAACGCCATGGGGGGAGAATTACACTACCTTTCTCTTCTCAATATTAGACAAAAAGTCTTAGGTGGTGACACAACATGGCGTTTTTAGGATGTGCCGTTTTTAGTTTAGTGCGTTTCGATCGAATAAAACCGCTATGCATTTTTGACAGGCTTGGCCAAATTAATCTTAATTCAACTGTCACAAACCGCATAGCGTTTTTTCCTATCTGAAAACGCACTACAAAAAACGGCCCAAAAACGCCTAAAACGCAGTGTGTCACCACCCTTGGTGTGCACAGTGGAGGTTTCAAACCCGTAATTGGGCGGTTTTTTAGCAAGTCCGTTTAAAAAATATGCATGCGTTTCTGAAAACTTTTTGCAGCCGTTTTTTGTCCCGCTTTTCCAATTATCATAATTGGGGGGAGAAACGACCAAAAAACGGAAAAAAAGAAAACTGAAAAATGACATTTTCAAAACGCCCTGCGTTTAACGACTGTTTAAAACTCCCCAAAAACGGGTTAAAACGCCATGTGTGACACCTCCCTTCCTTCTTTGGCCACTATTTTTTGCGAGTTTTCCAATTTGCCCTGTTTTTCAATGGATTCGTTGTATTTATCTTACAAATCCAGCTGTTTAGGCGAAAGTCAGATGTATTCGCCAACTGGGACTTCTTAAAAAGTCGCAAAAAAGTCCCAAATGCATTAGACGGCTCGCACCTGTCTAACTCCAAAACCTTGAGAAAAATTTAGGTAAAAAAAAATGTAAAAGTTCATTTTAGACGGCAATGTAAAAATGCATTTAAAAAAAAAAAACATTTTGGATCTAAAATGCTTTATTTAGACACATCAAGAGTTATGCAAATTTTGACAAAACTCCTGATCGCAATTCCTTTTTTTCTTTGGAAAGACATTTAAAGACATATTAAAAAAAAAAAAACTGTCAGCCTAACGCATGGTTTAAAATTTCATTGCAAGAGCTGAAGAGACAGTTGCGTTTACAAAAAACAACTGTTAACATGAGTTAACCATGTATTATTCCATTGCATCACATTGTTGGTTTGTTAATAAATGATGAATGCATGCATTAACGCAAGTGCAATATTCGGCTTTTTGTACAGGGACCGAAGATCGCACTTTCAGTCGGAAACTGTCCCCGACGTTTTGCGGATTTGCCTGGAAGATGGGATGGCAATGGTAACATACCTTTGCCTCTAGCCTCTCTCTTTTCTTTCGTTTTGCTCTCGTTACGGTATTTGAGATAGGGGATTGTTTCCCGGTCGTATTCGCCATGTGACCGACTTTCGGCTGTGAGCGCGGATTACCTTAAAATTGGTCGCGAATCCAATGCACTTTGCATGCACCAGTAAGAAGAAGATGAAACTCAGGACCTGAGCGAGGAAGTGACACAATGCAGGATATCAGGTGCAGGATACTTAGTGACTCCCCGCACAGCGCATTAATACACGGACAATGCACTTACATGCACCAGGAAGGAAGAACGTGTGAACTTGGGCCTGAGCGGGGGAAGCCGACACATGCAGGATCATCGGGCGCAGGATCTAGTGACTCCCCCACAGCGCATTACACGGACAATGCAACTTACATGACCAGGCAAGAAAAGGTGAACTCCGGGGACTGAGCGGGGAAGCGACACATGCCAGATAATGGGGCACGATCTTAGATGACTCCCCGCACAGCACATTATCCGGACAATTGCACGACATGCATCAGGAAAGAAGAATGTAGACCTCCAGGGACCTGAGCGAGTAAGTGACACATGCAGGAGTATGACGCACAATCTTAGTGACTCCCCCACAGCACATTATACACGGACCAATGCACTTACTGCACAGTGAAGAGAAGATGAAAACCCGGGACCTGAGCGGGGAAGACGACATGCGGAAGGATATCGGACGCAGAATCTTAGTGACTCCCGCACAGCACATTATACTGGAACATGCACTTACATGCACCAGTAAGGAAGAAGATGAACTCCGGGGACCTGAAGCGGGGAAGCGACACATGCAGGAATCGTGGCGCATGTCTTTGCTGACTCTCCCCGCACACGGAATGCATTATACACGGACAATGCACTTACATGCACCAGTCAGAAGGAGATGAACTCGGGACTGAGGGGGAAGCGACACATGCAGGATATCGGGCGCAGGATCTTAGTGACTCCCCGCACAGCACAATTATAACACGGACAATGCACTTACACTGCCAGTTAAGAAGAAGATGAACTCCGGGGACTGCGCGGGGAAGCGTACCACATAGCAGGATATCGGACGCACATCGAGTGACTCCCAGCACACACATGATACACGGACAATGCACTTACATGCACCAGGAAGAAGAAGATGAATCCTCCGCGGACCTGAGCGTGGAAGTGACACATCAGGAATCGTGACTCACCATCTTAGTGACCCCCCGCAGCCACGCATTATTACACAGCATGCGACCCATGCTCACTTACACTTGCACTGCTTGTCCACTAGGAAGAAAAAGTGAACTCCGCGGACCTGATCGGGGAAGTGACACTGCAGGATATCGGTTGGCGCAGATCTTGTGACTCCCCGCACAGCGCATTATATCACGGACAATGCCTTTACATGCATCAGTAAGACGAAGATTGAACTCCGGGGACCCTGACATTATACACGGACGATGCACTTACATGCACCAGGAGGAAGAAGGTGAACTCCGGGGACCTGAGCGGGGAAGCGTCACATTCAGGATATATGGCCGCAGGATCTTAGTGAATCATAGAGTGCATGATCGTCGGAAGAATGCCCTTTGGGTGAATTCCTTGGACAGGTAAGTAAATGTGCCCCAACGTGTCCAGGTGCAATTTAACACAAGACAAATTAAACTAAGAAACTAGACAAATAAAAGGAACAAGACAAGTAGAAAACTCAAAAGTGAGAAGATAAATCTCCCGCATAGGCTTATTGTCCCCTTTTCTTTATTTATCACTTACTTGTTTGTTTTTTCATTTATCATAATTTATAAAAATGTATTTTGTATTTACTCTTATTTAATAAAAATGTCTTTCATTGCAGGAATATTAGTAGATTAGTGGCGCCCCCTAGTGTTTCTATTAAACAATCTTTTTGCATCCACCTCGAGTAGACTCGTGGGAAAAGGGGGGAAGATGTCGTCACCGCTGGGTCCTCTCCCCAGCTTTTGACCTCCCTTGACCACTAGCTTTGGCTATGTAGAAAGGTGTCAGTACACACAGGCACATTTCTGCTGCTTTGTTGGGGGGTGATGCCCCAGATTGTCCCAGAGCGCACCATTCTTGACCCCTGACACTGCTGTCTATGAATAGAAGGTTCAGGACACATGACCTTAACTCAGGAAGGGGAGGTGTGGTGGGCGGAATCTTGCTGGTGGTATGCGGGGTGTATTCCGCGGGGTCAGAGCGCCCTTCTGACCACTGACCACTGCTGCTATGATCGAAAATGTTGCATTACACACAGGACTGGCAGCTTCTGTGGATGGGGGGTTTATTCACAGAGGGGGCAGAGCACCCATTCTGACCCTTTCCACGCTTGCGATGATAGAATGTCAGGTACAACATCCGACTGGCAGCTCGCTGTGTTGGTGGTGTAGTCACAGCAGGGGTCCGAGCGCCCATGTATGACCCCTGACCACTGCTGGCTATGATAGAGGTGTCAGGACACACAGTACATGGTGGCAGCTCGCTGTGTATGTTGGGGTGTTTGCGTCACGCGGGGTCAGAGCACCCATGCCTGACCCCTGACCACTGCTGGCTATGAATGTAACGGTGTCCAGGATCCACAAACATGCAGCTCGCGTGTATGGGGGGGTGTAGTCACAGATATGGTCAGAGCCCCATACTTAACCCTGACCCATGCCCATGGGGGCTATTGATGAAATGTGTCAGAGCACACAGGACATGGCATCTCGCTGTGTTGGGGGGGTTTAGTTACAGTGGGGTCAGACACCCGGCTGACCCTGACCACTGCTGGCTATGATAGAAAGGTGTCATGATACACAGGACATGGCACTTCCGCTGTGTGGTGGGGTTTCTGATAATTTTCTTTGGTTTCTGATTATCATGTCCTACCCATGTGGATATCAGCACCGTGGGGCATTGATGAACCAACATGCATTATGGGCCCTATATTGTAGTGTTATTAAGATGAACCATTTCACTCACTCTCAGTTTCTTCTTTAGGAAATTTTGGATTTATCCCCTTTCAGGTGCAGCTGTGAAGTGTCCCCATTGCGGTTCCTCCGCACCCGTCCAGGGGGTACGACCTATAGTGTCGGCTCCTGCCTGAAAACCCTTGTCCTCACGCTGTGTCCATGCGCACATTTCCTATCGTGTCACCATATATCACTCCCCTCCCCCACAGGAGATTATCATGTACATTCACTGTGCACATTTTCAAGCATCGCAGCTTATCGGCATTCATTTAAATCCATATGGATCAGGGAGCTTTTAGGGCCAAGTGCAATTAGAGGGAAATCAGGAAGTTCAAGGCAAAATGATGATCCCCATCTCCTGACAATGGCTTAATAACAGCGGATATCAGATTTTGATGAGTAGAATAATAGGGACCAACGGCCCGTATAGAAACGCCCGTCCTCCTCCTCATCTGATCCATAGGAAAAAAGGGACGACTATGATGGTTATGGGGCACAAAGCTTTATCTCAGAGAGAGAGCCTTGATAAATCCATCGAGCTCACAGCACATCATTTTTAGGACAACACCGGCTGCGCCATGCCAATTGGGAACGGAGGCGGGGGATCCTGGAATATAAAATCCAGTACTCCAGTCCTGCTCTTCCAATAATAAATACAAATGTCTGATTACACATCTCTCGCATGAACAATACATACCTATGCTGCACAGAGCACAGAGCATCAGCATGTGGGTTCTGATTACACATCTCTCCCAGGGACATACATAACACTCTGTCTGCAGAAGCACAGTGCAACATAAACAGTGTTAGGTCTGCTTAAAACATCTCTCCAGTGACAATACCCTACACATCTGCAAGAGATCACAGTAGCCCAGCACATTGTGACCTCGGATTACACATCTCTCCATGACAATACATACACTGGCTGCGAGAGCACAGAGGCAAGCAGTGTGACGTCTTATTACACACACTCAGGTACATAGCATAACACCTAACACTGGCTAACAGAGAGGCACAGAGCACGCAGTGGGACGTCTGATTACCCATCTCTCCAGGACAAAACATAACATCTGGCTGCCTGATACGCACAGATCCAGCATGTTGAGTCGGATACAACATCTCTCCCTCGCCAGGGACATATACATAACACTGGCTGCAGAGGCACAGAGACAGCAGTGTGGCATCTGATTACAACCATCTCTCCAGGGACAATACAATAACACTTGGCTGCAGAAGCCAGAGCACGCAGTGTGACGTCTGATTACACATCTCTCTGGACAATACATAACACCTGGCTGCCAGATAGCACAAGCACAGCATTTGATTCTGATTACACATCTCTCCAGGACAATACATAACACTGGCTTCAGATAGCACAGAGCACAGCATGTTTGAGGTCCTGATTACACGTCTCTCCAGGGAATATGCATACCCTCGGGCTGCAAGAGCACAGAGCCCCCAAGCAGTTGTGAGGTCTGATACTCATCTCCCAGGGACAGTACATAACACTGTCGTGCTGCGTGAGAGCACAGAGCACAGTCAGGTGTGAGGTCTGATTAACACATCTCTCCAGGTACAATACATAACACTGGCTGCAGAGAGCACAGAGCACAGCAGTTTAGGTCGGCTTACACATCTCCTCCAGGGACAATAGATAACACTGGCTGCAGAGAGCCCCGAGAAGCAGCAGTTGTCGCTCTTCTGATACACCTCTCTCCAGGGACGTACACATAACACTGCTGCAGAGAGCACGAGGCTACAGCAGTGTGACGTCTGATTACACATGCACTGCAGGGACAATACATAACCCTGGCTGCAGAGGCGTGCACAGAGCACATCATTTTACTTCTGATTAGACACATCACTGTCCAGGAACAAGACATAACACTTGCTGCAGAAAGAGCACAGAGCACAGCAGTGTGACGTCTGATTACCTTCTCCCAGGACCACATCTCTCTTTGCTGTTTTAATTGGTTTAAGATACTGAGTATTGCACCACAAAACCTTTTATTTGCTTTGTTAGTCTTACCTCAAGCCCTTTCTCTTCACACGCATCTCACATGCATAAAGCCAGCATTATCACCACTCATGCGGCTGACTAACTTTTTACGTAGACACTAATGCAACACTACACAAATGTGGCACAAACTCTTGCGGGCATGGACTTAAAGGGGTTTTCTCATCGGCCGATCCCATTTCACGTTTAATTAATCCTGCCACTATAAACAAGTTATCCTTCAAAATTGGATAGGTTATTAAAAAAAATGCTCCTGTGGTGAAGATAAGTTCTTCATAAAATAGCGATGTTGTCCCTTATAAACCAGATGGCTTTCCTTTGAGACGAGACCACCTCACACTGGGCAGACAGTGCACGACATGCCTTATTAAGCCTGGAAACACTAGCCACCATGATATTCCTCGCTCATTACACATGAACTGTCTGCTGGACCTGCATCCTCCGACATTTCATATGAGGTGGTCGTAACAAGGACACAGTCTTGTTTCTAAGGGACCAAATCACCTACAATTATGATGAAATTACGTCACATCAGAAACATTGTTTTCTTAATAACATCTTAGTTGAAGAAATGTTATCCCTCTCGCAGATTAATTAAACCTGAATGTGAGTGCCAACGAGAGGAGAAGACCCCTTAATTAAATGGGACAATTGATTTTCTTGTGGTTTGTTTACATTTTGTCTCCTCATAGTTAGGTCCGACTTATCTGATCCTCTTTAAGAAGTGTAGAACTTGCCCACTGTTGACTAATACTATTTACCCTCCCTGGTAGGTGCTGGTGCCATTGTCATGCATTCCCTCTGGCCCATTGTTTCCCCCAAACTGCTCTTGTCCCTGCCACCATAAGCCCCCACTAAGTGCTTCACCCCATCCCCCGGGAGACCCTGGCGTCTGCACCAGCTACTTAACCCCCTCTAGACCCTGGTCCGTTGGGTTATATAGAGAACCACATGTCTCCACCTCTTATAGTGATCCGATCTTCGGGTTATATTATCGTCTGCCAGCAAGAATGGTCGGATCTATCGCCGCGTCGCTCACCTACATTCGCTGCTCAGAAGAATAACATTATCGACATCACATGATCAGGGACGAGCCTTCTTTCCCTCTTCCGCTGTTTACTTCGGCAAAGAAAGAATCAAGACAATTGTTTTATAAAGATCCCCAGCGACATAGTGCGACATTACGATACCGCCCTGTTTAAAAAAAAGCAGAAAACCACCCTGAATCACAGCAGGGTATCAATGTCCTTTCCTGATGGTAGGCAGAACATTGAGATCTTTAGTCAACTGGCAAGTGATCAATGAGAGAAGCCGTAAGCTACAGAGCCGAGCGTTCTGGTCACAAAAGGTGAATGGGAGGTGGTGGTCCTTATGGAGAGTGCAGAAGGGAGGAATCTTTATATAATCTGGAGGAGACGACTCTGTACCGTGCTGCATTATAAGTGGCAATGGTTTTGCGTTACACCCAACACGCAACACAAAATTTTTGCTGAAAAAAAAAGGGGTCGTCTGGTGCTCAATCGGACCGTGGCGCCCGTTATCATGCAAGTCCGACAGAATGTGCTGTGTTGCAGAACAAATAGTTCATCTCGAGACTCGTTATCTCCGTTGTTGTCAGTGAGCGAGTCAGATTGTGTGTCACGATTGTGTCTCAACAAGGTCGGTACAATACCCCTCTCGCACTGCTGGTATGGAAATTTGTGGCCCGTTCCTCAGGCAGATCTCCTCTAGAGCAGCAATTTTTGGGCTGTCACTGTGAAAAACAGGACTTTCAACTAGCCCTCCATAGGTTTTCTTATGGGTGAAGGCGGCTCCTGCGTAGTCCGGCTGCGCTCTGCTTGTATCATTGGTCCTCTTCAAAGGAGGTTGTCACGATACAACAACGCCCCCAATTCATTATTTCATTTTCACGTATCAGTTGTCCCTGGTCCCCCTCGTCATGAATGTTGCCGCCCCCCAGGCTGCACAGGAGGTGAATGTGATCCTGATGTAAGCTCAGGCATCAGTCTCTTCCAGGCACCACGAGTTGTTTTCTTCTTTAGTTTTCCTCCTCCTGACATATGACTTCTCCCCATTTTCTTTCTTCATCCAACGTCAGAAGGGTCGGATATGTTCCTGGATAAGCCCGTGCATTTTCTGCACTGGCAGGATCTGAGTCCCTGGTGGTGCTCGTTTTGTTACTTGAACCTAGCCTTGTTTACATTGGTCCAACTTTCTGCAGGTCACATATTCCCTGTGTGGTTTCGGGAGTTTCTGCATGTCCAGGTTCCTGTGTGGTTCTGGGAGTTTCTGCAGGTCACGAGTGTCCACCAGTGTGGTTCTTGAGTTTCTGCAGGGTCACTAGGTTTCCTTTGTGGTTCTGTGGTTTCGGTCAGGTCACTAAGGTTCCTTATGTGGTTCTGGGGTTCTGCAGGTCACTGGATCCCCTGTATGGTTCCTGGGATTTCTGCAGGTCACTAGGTTGCCTGTGTGGTTTCTCGGGTTTCTTCTTCAGTCACTCGGTTCCTGTATGGTTCTGGGAGTTTCCTGCAGAGTCACTTAGGAGGTTCCCTGTGGGTTCTGGGATTTCTGGCATGGTCATAGGCCCCCCGTGTGGTTCTGGGATTTCTCTGCAGGTCACTAGGTCCCTGTGTGGTTCTGGGATTTCGCAGTCACTAAGTTCCGTGTGTGGTTCTGGGGTTTCTGCAGGTCACTAGGTTCCTGTGTGTTCGACGGGGATTTCTGCGGTCACGAGGTCCCTTGTGGTTCTGGGATTTCTGCAGTACTAGTTCCCTGTGTGGTTCTGTGATTTCTGCAGGCTGTAGTCGCCTGGTGTGGGTTCTGGGATTTCAGGCCAGGTCACTAGTGGTCCCTGTATTATTCGATATTTCTGCAGTCACTAGTCCACATGTGGTTGTCTGGGATTTCTGCAGGTCTGTAGGTCCCTGTGTGGTTCTGGGATTTCTGCATGTGTCCTTAGGGTCCCTTTTTGGGTTCTGGGATTTCTCGGTCACCTAGGTCCCTGTATGATTCGAGGATTTCTTCGGGCACGTAGGTCCTAGCTGTGGGTTCAGTATTTCTTGCAGGTCTCTAGGTCCCCGTGTGGTTTCCGGATTCCTGCAGGTCAACTAGGGCTCCCTGTGTGATTTCTATCTGGTTTTATGCAGTCCACTAGGTCCCGAAGTGGCATGGTTTATCTACACCCAACTTTCATTTAGCTTCTGACTTTACACTTCTGACACATAGAAAGAAGAGGAGGACACATCACAGATGGGCGACTTCATGAACACATCAACGACACATATCAGCCTCTGGCTACTCTGAAGCTATAACACTTGTAGGGAGCCTCCCCTCCGTTGGCTGGGCTTATCTTGTACTTGTAATCAAACTCTGTTTCACCGCTAGCTTGTTGGCAGGATCACCGGTGTCTGACCTCTCTGTGGTACTGGAGGGGGAGGAGCAGATCCACTGCATCGATCAGACAGGAGAAGTATAATATAGGAAAATCTGTCACTGGAACCCTAAAAATTGCAAAAGATTTACAGTCAGAGTTGGGGGCCAACCAAATTTCTACACCAGGACTATAGAGACAAGTGGCGACTTAGGGCCTGTGAATGCTGTATTTTTTTAATTAATACCAGTGACAATTAGAGAATTGTTCTTTTTGTTTATCTTGAGTAATATACGAAGGCGGGGTCTGGTCGTCTGGGAGGAATATCCCTTTAAAGAAGACACGGTACACTCTTTGCAGCCACCAGAAATCTTGGCTTTGTTGTAGATGATCAAATACTTATTTTCCAACAATATGGTAAATTCATTAAAATAAATTCTTTAAAATTCAGACAACGTGATTTTCTGGATTTTTTCACATTGTGTCTCATTCATCAGTTGAGTTCTACCTATGGTGTCTTACCGGCCTCTCATCTTTATAAGTGGGAGAAACTTACACAAGCTTGGGTGGCCGCCGAAATACTTTTTCCCCCACTTGATTATATAGGGACCGTTTCACAAGCCTGATTGGACATTTTTTCGCAAATAATCACCACAAAAGAATAAACAGAAAGGGGCAGATTTACTTACTTTGGCCCATTTCGATCCTCCAGCAGCGCTTCTGTGTCGGTGGTTCGGGTCTTCCTTCCGGCGATTCACTAATGTAGTTACTTCCGCCGTGTCCACCAGTCTGGCCTGCGCGCTGATTCCCCCCGGAGGCCCGACCGGAATGCACGAGCTATACCTGGTGTCAGGTAAGCACGAGTCCCGCGACACATTTTTTTTTTGAAATGCGGCGGTTTTTTTTCCGAATCCGTCGTGTCTTCGTCGGGGCCACGCCCCGGGATTTTCCTTCGCGGATACGTCATGCCTGTGCGCCTTTGCGCCCATCCGAAGCCGGCGGCATCGTCAAATCCCTGGCAATAATACAGGGAAAATCAGCACCAATTGGACCTATTCGTGTAAACACGTCGGGAAAACACGAAATCTGGCCTTAAAAATTGAGGCCCCAAAGTGTCAAATTTGCATGATGCTCAGGGTCATCGTGTATATATATATATATATTCACTTGCACTTGCACGTTTTCTACAGGGCCTTTGACATTGTATGCAAAGTTGAGTCCCATATTGCACGACCACCGCAGGTGGCATCTGTTCTATGCGCAGAATGTTGGGCAGGGGGCAAAGTGTTACATAATTGTCATATTCTTGGTTAACAGGTACAAATGAGGAAAACATCTGACCTGAGGAGGTTTTCAATCCTGCTGAGGTATGGGATGGGGGGGCGTGTGTGCTATATGAGTCCTAACAGAGTCAGTAGTTGGGGCATCTGATTCTGGGGTTTATCAGGGCAACAAAGGTTGCTAGACCCACAGTTCCAAACCAGTACCCCCGATTTACACCCAGGACACCCCATAGCTCTACCTCGTCGTCTATAGGAATAGGGCACCGTCCATTATATCACTATATACCCTGGGTGTATTCCCCAGTTAACGTGCCAACACAAGCCCCGGGGGGGGGAGGTAGTGAATATTGCAAAGAAGATGCCCTCAACTGGCAGGGCAAATAACACCTTGTGTTGTACAACACACCGTAAGGGCTAAATTTACCTGAATCAGTAAACTTAAAACCATATAAACAACTACCAAAAGGTTACAGACCTTTTTGACATGGTAGAACATTAGGTCACAAGCTTTATTTGGTGATATTTTAACCCTTGATATCACAAAAATCAAGACATGCTTGTAAAGAAATACACAATTTTGGCTCTGGAAGCTGAAGTCTGGACTCCCACTGCAATCCGTGCAAACCGAGCACCCACCATCTCACATCCTCCACCATTCCACCTGCTGTGAGTGAAATCAACTGTAAAATACAACTACCCACGTCCTGTAGGAGAGAACACATCCTTAAAGGCACAGATCATCCATTATACGATCTCAGCTTATAATCTCCACAAAACACCAATAGGGACATTGTCCTGATCTTTGCCATTTCAGAGTGTAGCTATAATGTTTAGCAAGACCCCAGGTAGGCGTCGCGCAGAGTAAAGCCTGTCATGTGCCCTGGGCTGTAGGATATAATAGCCCCTACAAGTCTGGGGAATCACTTCCTACAATCAGACTAATATGCTGGGGATTGTTAGGATGTGTCCCCTCCTCCTTGCGTTTATCTGCGGTTTCACACCAGTCAATAGGTCCTGAAATGGCCCTTGTGTACATGTGTATTGATGACAGGAGACGATGTAAAGAGGATTTCATGGGAACGAAGTTCCTTGTTAGAAAAATTGGTGGCTGCTTTGGTATCCAGGGGCCCCCTAGAAGGCTAGGGCCCCAGGATATCACCCAAACCACCTGTAATTATAATCCATACTTGGGGCCCCCCATACATTATTTTGTATCAGGTAAACCAAATGCCACCCTGCCCCTTCCTACATCCTGTATACCCTTCTATACTGATACACTTGTACAAGCTGGCAGCATTTTATCATTCCTCATACAGTACCAGAGGGTCTGTTGCACCCTTATGACTAAGGGCCCCATATAAGTCTCTCTGCAGATTTGCCATGTTGGAAGGCGCCGGGGTGTTTGACTACTTAACCTTCACAGCCAGCGATGTAGGGGCTTCCCCTCACTGACACTGAACTTAACTGAAGTTGTGATCATTGGTCACCGACATGTCCGTGAAAAAACGCTACACGTCATTTTCACAGCTTCAGCAAATGGTGGTGAAACGGTATGAAACTGCAGCACTAGAATCTGTGAAATTCCATAACGTAGAGTTCATTTGTGACGTGGCGCGGCGGCAAAGCGGCGTTGGTCGGTGTACAGATGCTGCCGGCTGGGGCTTCCGCCCCTAGGGATACATTGTATTCACGTCTGTTTATCACTTTATAAGACTTGCAACAAACACTGGAATGTCAATCTTCAATCCACCTGTAATTCGCTGGCCGCATCACTCCAAGGAGAAAACCCGGCCACTATCAGAAATCAAATAGCTGATTCCTCTTGGAAGGGCGCGGGGCTAAGTGATATAAACACAGGATTGAATGTTCTGGGGGAAAACTGCAAAATTATGAGGTCGTCCTCCATCACTAATTGTGTGTGGTATTGATTGTCCCACCATACAACATATCGGAAAGGGCTGAGGACAGTCAGTGCACGTGCCATCAAAGACAGTTCCCTCCATGAAGACAGGAACAAGTGTCAGCAGTGTTGACCGGTGCAGCTGCAGGTGTTAAATCACTGCCGGGAAATATGGCAATATAAAAGTAAAGGCCCATCACACATCCATGGCATCTCCAGCACAAATGTAATCCTGGTCAGCATAGGGATCATGCAGTCTCCGCAGTTCATCAGACCATTAGTAGTAAAAATCATTTTTTATAGACTACCCTCCTAAATAGGGAGGATTATTTAATCAACTAGGGCTTTAAACAACAATTATACGACCTCACCCCTTTAGAGGATAAGGAAGAAATACCCCACCACTTCTAGGAAAGCGAAAGGGTGGAAAGCGAGAATCGGAACTGATATGACTGCTGTGCTCATAGAATAAGAGCACAGCAGTGTGAGGACAAGCACCACGTAGAAATCCTACAATCAGGCGCCCCTGCACCCCTCACATGCAATGCCCACATAGTCCAACACTGCACACACCTGCACACAAGGACACTTGCACAAGGACACTGCACAAGTAACACAGGACACGGCACATAGTAACACACTGCACATAGTACAACGGACACTCTGCACACATTACACACACTACACAGGACACGGCACTAGTACACACTGCACACAGCGCTACACAGGACACTGCACACTACACAGGACACTGCACAATCGTACACACGCACACAGTACACAGGACACTGCACACAGTACACACTACACAGGACACTGCACATAGTACACACTGCGACAGGACACTACCATAATACACCTGCACAAGTACCCACACTGCACATAGTACACACTGCAACATAGTACACACCCTGCAAATAGTACACACTACACATAGTTAACACTGCAGCACAGGTACACAGACACTGCACACAGTACACAATACACATGACACTACCATAGTATCTATACAGTGCACATTAAGTACCACACTGCACATTGTCCACACTGCACATAGTAACAAACAGGACACTGCACATAGTACACACTGCACATAGTACCACTGACACACTGTGCACCATACCACTACACAGGCCACTACACATAGTACACTGCACACAGACACTGCACATAGTACACACTGCAACACAGGACTGCCCTTATACCACCACCTACAGGACACTACACTAATAACGCCCTGCACATAGTAACAAGCACTGCACTATTACACACACTGCAATAGTACCACTTACACCTAGTACAAACACTACACACAGTACACGGACACTGGCCCCACAGTACACACTACTCGGACACGACCATATACACAGTGCACAATATGTACCCACTGGCACATAGTAAACACTGCACATATACACAGGACACGGCACATGTACCCACATGCTGGCAAATGGTACCCACGACACAGATTCACACTACACCTAGGACACAGGACCGGCACAGTGACACATCGGCACAGGGACCACTGCACACGCACAAAACCCCACTGCACATACACACCCTTCACTAGTAACGGACACTGCACTTACACACACTGCATTACTGCACATAGTACACCTGCACATCGTACACAGGACATCTGCACATAGTACATAACTACACATAGTACACACTGCACATAGTACACCAGACCACTGCACATAGTACAACTACACATAGTACAAACACTGGCAACTTAGTACACACACTGCACTCGCACACACTGCCAATGGTACACACACTGCACATGGTACACAGGACCCGCACCACTGTACACATAACTACCGAGAGTACACCAGCACATAGCACACACACTGGCCCATGGTTAACAACGACACTGCTTCACATAGGACACAACACCACTGCCCATAGTCCACTGACACTTGCACATAGTCACACTAGCCCATGGTACACAGTGCACATAGTACACACTGCACATAAGTACACACTACAACAGGAACACTGTCCATATTACCACTACAACGTACACTGCACAGTACACACTCCAATAACACTGCACATGGTACACACTCACAGACCTGCACATATCACACACACATAGTACACACACTGCACATAGTCACAACTGCACTAGTATACACAGGACACTGCACCTGGTACACCACACTGCACATGCACAAATCACTTCACATAGTACACACTGCACATAGCAAACACTGCACATAGAACACCTGCACATAGTACACCCTGCACATATAACAATTCCCCACGCCCCCCTTCACATATACCACACTGCAATAGTACAAACTACCCAGACACTGTCACATAGTACACACGGCACTAGACACATGCTACACAGGACACTGCACCATAGCAACACAAATCTGCACTCGTACAAAAAAAAAAACCCAAACAGGAACCACTGCACAGGTACACAACAAACTGCACATAGCACACTACTGGCACATAGTACACATGACACGCACATAGCACACCTACACATAGTACATCCTTCACATAGCACACACTCCACATAGTCAAACATGCACATAGTACAAAACCTGGCAACATGAGCAAACACTGCACATAGCACAACACTGTCACATAGTACCACACTGCCCCATAGCACACACATACAGCACATAGCACACACTGCACATGCGCTCTGCTGCGTGCATGAAACGAGCGCCCGATACCTGCATGTGTCCCCTCCCGGACATTACGCAATCCCTGGCGTGGAATCCCAGATAAACGTTGGAAAAAACCCTACGGGATACTGAGCTCTGGGTACCTTAGTATAAGCCCCAATACCTTTTTACAAATAACAGCCGTTCCCTGGTACGTACAAGATGGGTTCGTAGTGTTTGTTCTTAAATTGAGTTGTTAGTAAGTTCGGAACCGTATACTTTAGTATTGTAACCCAAGTTCCAAAATTTTTTTGGTCTCTGGACTAATTGGATTTTAAAAATGTGGCAGTTTCATAAGAACCAGGATTAACATAAACTTAATTAACCGGCACCATTGACAATGTTACAGCTGATTATTGTAACCTAGGACTAAGTACAGTAATACCAAATCCAGAGGTCCGTGTTTAATCTATGGTTTGTCTGTTAGTCAGGTGTTCTTAAGTAGGGGGACCGCCTGTACACGTACAAGATCCAAAGACTTCTTTTCTAAGTGCCAGTCAGACGAAAACTGGCGCAGGCAGAAATAATTAGATCTGGGCCCATTGACCTCTTTGTGCGGACTGTACTGTACGGCGATAGATGGCGCCAGACAAGGGATACGCTGCCCTGATGAATTTGTGGATGTGGACGTGACACGTTTCAGTGTCACAATAACAATTATTTGATACGAATTATTGTCACAATTCTTGTAATTGACGTGCCACGGCACATCCACAACTGCATCACAGCCACATGCGCACACCCATACACACTGCTGCGCTTCACAAACAGAGAAGATAGAAATCCATGGCACATTACCCGGGGTGGGGCTCTAACTATCCACCTGCTTGAATCCTGTACCTTGCATCTATGCAGCAGTAGAGAGTGGGCAGCACCAAAAAAGATGGAAAGACAAGATAAATAAATGACCTCCCCTGTGCCTATCTAAATGCCTTCCCTATGGGAGTGTAACAACCCAAACCCGCAGCATGTCATTATGGATGGATTTACAATTTTTACTATGGATTTCTCCCTGTTCCATGCAATGCAAATCTGCTGGGGGCCCCCCCCCAGATTGGCAAATTATCTGCACCAAAATCTGTAAATTAGTAGTTAAAATTCTAAAAACCAGTGGTTTGTTCCAATTCTCAGGTCCAGTTTGTACCATCTTGCAAGCGATAGCATCTCATCTTTCCGGCCAGAGAATGAGCGACCTGAACTGTCCCTGGTTCGTAATTCGGGTGCGACCCACACACCAGACGTCTTCGCAGATTGGCGGCCATACAAGCCACTCCAGCTAATGACCACCTAATTACAGTCCATGGGGTGATGGCCGGGGGGACAACCTGCATTGTCTTCTTTAATAAAACTGTAACAAATCCTCATCCTTAAAAGTAATAGACAAGTTTTTTGCTATCTCTGAAAAAAGAAAATTGTAACTTACTGACAGCAAAGCAGAGATCTTGAGGAGCTACGTACCTATGATAAGGCATTACCCTTCCAGCCTACGCATGAGCAAATAGCAGCAATTTAATCCCCCAATCATGAAAAGCTCCTCTAGTACAGGTTGTCACGGATTCTCTTCCTCTCTTTGTTTAGGTTGGGAATAATCGTGCGGCCGCAGCTTGGGGAGCGCGTAATCCTCCATGTCTTCGAGAGAGGCCGTCCTCATAAGACGCGGGGAGAGAAATCACTTTGCCCATCACGTAAGTCATTAAGAACGAGTCTACAATCCGCCATAATTACGTAAACGGTATATGATGAATGGGTCCATCTCCATCTATCGCAACAACTATTCGCACGCGTTACAATACCTGAACTCATTTCCGGTAATAGGATGATACATCAGTCCTTGGGTCCATGAGGTATGGTCATCTCCATCTTATAGCACCACATATTCTGACAGCCGCGTACATAGCACCGGACTCATGTCCCGGTAATAGGATGTTCCATCCTTCCCTTGGTCCATGATGAATGGGTCATCTCCATCTATAGCACCAACTATTCTGCCGCGCGGTACATACCGACTCATGTCCGGTAATACGATGATACTCATTCCCCTTGGGTCCATGCTGTTGGGACAGAGCCAGGAGGTGAGACGGTACGCCAAGAGATAAAATGAGCAAAGAAGAGGGGTAAACAAGGGATAACGGTGGGGGTAAAAGGCCCGTCACGAAGGAAACTCAGGGTAGAAGGAGAGTGGGAGGATGTGTACGGAGGGAAGAATAACAAGGGGTCTATATAACGGAACCAACGCCGTGTGCGGTTCGACGGAGGAGTGGTGGTGGTCTACGGGACATGGAGAGAGGTGGGAGCCAGGGTGGTGGAAAGAAGAACAGATATCGCCTAACATCAAATTAGCGGTGTGGGAAAGATCCTTCTCCCTCTATAGCACCAACATATTCTCAGCGCGGTACTACCGACCTCACTCTCTCCGTAATAGATGATACATCAGTCTTTTTGGAGTCCATGAATGAATGGGTCTCTCCATCTATAAGCACCAACATCTTCTGCAGTGCGCGGTACATACCGTATCTCATGTCCGGTAATAAGATGATACTCTCCTTGGTCCATGAATGTGGGGTCAATCCTCCATCTATAGCACCACATATTCTGTAGCCGCGGTCCATCCTGACTCATGTCCTACTAATATGATACATCAGCTTGTCCGATGTAATGGGTCTCTCCATCGATGCACCAACATATTCTGTACGCGGTACACTACCGGACTCATGTCCGGTAATAGGATGATACATCAGTCTGGGTCCATGATGAAAGGGGTCAATCTCTTCTATATCAAACCAACATATTCTCAAGCGCGGTGACATACGGACCTCAGGGCGGTAATAAGGTATCATCAGTCTTGGGTCCCATGAATGTCATGGGTCATCTCATCTATAGCACCAACATATTCTGTGCGCGTACATACCGGACTCATTTCCGTTAATAGGATGATACATCAGTCCTTGGGTCCATGATGAATGGGTCTCTCTATCTAAGCAACCAACATATTCTGCAGGCGCATGTAAAAGGGGCTACCTACCGGACTCATGTCTGGTACTAGAGATAACATCAGTCTTGGTCCATGATTATGGGTCATCTCCATCTATAGTCACCAACATATTCTGCAGCGCGGTACATACCGGCACCATGTCGGTTAGATAGGATTTGGATACTCATTTCTTGGGTTCCATGATTATGGGTCATCTCTACGCTAAGCACCAACATATTCTTCAGCGGGGCGCGGGTACATACCGGACTCATGTCGGTAATAGTATGATACATCAGTCTTGGCTCCTACGACGACTCAATGATCATGCAATAGGGGGCAGTGCTGGAATGTATGGTCCTTGTAATGTTCTCTTCACTGGACTTCTAGGACCCAAGACTGGACCCACAACCAGATGTCCGACCCTCCTTGTGTCAATAGTATATATTTGGATAAAGCCAGGTCCAATAAGCCCTTATATAAATCTTAATGTTTGATCCAGAGGAACCTAGAAACCCTAAAAATGAAGCTGGTGTCCAATTGACCCATATTATGGGAGACCCCTTGGTCGTTCTCCTCTGTCTACTGTCTCTCCGATCCATTCAGCGATGTTCTGCTTATACAGGTAACCGTACTGTGAAGAAAATGGCTCAAATAAAATGATCTCTTTTCCGTCCTCATTGAACTTAGGAAATAGACCTAAATGGGCCCTCACGAAATTGGGCTGTTTTGTTTCGTGTGCCCCAGAGGTCCAGTAGTGGTTTGAGGTTGAGCCCACTGAGCAATGTTCTGGTACTCTCCTGGGGTCCACTCAGATTAACTGTATAAATTTTGACCCCGAAGCTGAATCCAAGGATTAGCACACGATATATTAAATCATCAGAGAGAATAGATTTACTTACAGTTTATAAGGGCTCATAAGATCTCAACCTTTGCACTCACTATTGTCCCCTAAACCCTCCATCGCACCTCACGACTGTAGAAAATATTTGCTTCTTTGTATTTCTTCACATGTCGACGTTCCCTCAGGAACGGCACATCATAAAACAGAATCAGCGAGATCCATTTACACCATAAAGAGCCTGCAACAATCTCCGGGGGCTCTAGAAAGCTCTAAAAGCTGCTATAGAAGAATCATGTAGAGATTATATTGTAAGCTCCAATCAATCAAGCACTGGATTTATCACCGATGCGATACATCAGCTAACGGTGTCAGCAGTGATGGGAGCCTCCACCCGTCCCCCCCACCCTGCACAGCGCACGGTATAATAGAATTACAAGTTAATGAACATTGCCTTATTAACTGCAAAGCTGCACTCACTATTCTGATCTCCTGGTGCAGTCCACTGGTACATACATGGAAATTACTTCTCCTGTACTGACCCCTAGTTTACAAATCCTGTATTATAGCCCCAGACGCTGCACTCACATGCTGTCTGCTGCTGCTGGTGTCAGTCACGGGGTGGACATACATGACATTACTTATCTGACTGATCCTGCGGTCCATCCTGTCTTTCTCCCCCAGCTGCATCATATCTGCTGCTGGTGCAGTCACTGTGTACATCATGGACATTACTTAGCCTGTACTGATCCTGAGTGACCATGCTGTATATTATACTCCAGAGCTGCAACTCACTATTCTGCTGCTGTGCAGGTCACTGTGTACAACATTACATTACTTTTTCCTGTACTATCCTGAGTTACATCCGTATTATCCTCCAGAGCTGCACTCACGATTCTGCTGCTGGTGCAGTCCACTGTGTACTAACAGGACCATTACTTATCCTGTAATGATCCTGAGTTACAATCCTGTATTATACTCCCAGAGCTGCACTCATATTCTGCTGTCTGGTACAGTCACTGTGTACATAACATGGCATTACTTATCCTGTACTGATCCTGAGTTACATCCTAGTATACCCCAGATCTGCAACTCACTATTCTCTGCTGGTGCAGTCACTGTGTAACTACCGGACATTGAATACTTACCGTACTGATCCGGAGTTACATCCTGCTATTATACCCCCCAGAGCCTGCACGTCACTATGCGCTGCTGGTTGCAACTCACTGTGTACATACATGACATTACTTATCCTGTACTGATCCTGAGTTTACATCCTGTATTATACCCCAAAGTCACTCACTATTCGGCTTCTGGTGCCAGTCACGGTGTCATACAGACCTTACTTATCTTTACTAGATCCTGAGTTACTCTGTTTACACTCCAGAGTTGCACGCACTATTCAGCAGTTTAACAATTTATTAATGAAAATTAATTCATGATGGATCTCTTATATTTTTCCACACGACACTTTGGTCAGACGTGCCTCATTCCCTATTTTACACCATATTCACCATCTCTTAGTGACTGCACTCCGGGCTCCTATAAATCAATGAGCAATTTAGGTTTGGAGTCGCCCCCTGCATTGCACTCAGTGGTTGTACACAGAGGAATCCTTTGTTTTTGCTTTGAAATTGATTCCCCCATGGATGAGAGGTTAATCTCAGCGCATTAATGGAGAGTACCGGCAGACATACATAACAAAAAAAAAAATCCCTGTTTTTGATGCTTTCTCATTCTAATTGAATTTTACCTTAAACCAGGAATGACCCACAGAATATACGGACACTCGGAGAGGGGAACACAATGTGCCTGGCCCTTTAAAGATCCTGACATCTATATCTGTTCCTCTCCACTCTACATCGCCAGACAGGTTCGTCAATAATGGAATTTCTGGTTTTCTGCTTCAGTATTGAGGGTTTGACAATTTCTCCATTTTAACTCTTCTTGCTGTCCGTGAATGGAATGTGTGTAGTTGTAAGAATTAACATGTGACGATCCTTATGGTAAAAATATCATCATCATCCAACCAGGAGGGTTTTCCAGCCTCCAGGAAATGCAGTAAAGGCCCAACATTTCGCTGCCGCAACCGAGATCTAGAAGATCTAATTTCTCCTAGTACAATCTGGAATAAAGGGCAACATGGTAAAACATGGAGATCCTGGTATATGTATTATGTTTCATGGTGATACATCTACTATCTGCCTCAGATGGGATGTAGACCACCGAGAGATGAGTCTTACAGCGGATGGAGTCTCTGAAGAGCTTCCATCTTCTCTTCGGTCTGTTCGGCTTGGTAGCGCACTTAAATTTGTTAATATTCTTCCCAGCTTGAAAAATCTCAGCAATCAACAAAACGATTTAGAAATGGGGGATCTCGTCACCCCACCACACCTAATCCAAACACCCCTCTATCCAATCACTATTGACTCGAAACTTATAGCAATGAATGAGTTGCGGCGGGGAAGAATGACCTCTCCCACCTCCACGGACCATTCTTGAACAGCTTCCGATCAGAACTTGATCGGATTCATGTATTGCAGAATATTTTAATAATAAACCTTACCGTCCAACCAACGATGAGTCGCATCTAACTGTTCAGCCCCATGCAATCAAAGTCCCAACATCCACAGTATAATCATGTATCAGAATCACTATGAACTGAAAAGGAAGGCACCAAAATACTTGGCTTTCATTTACCTGACTCTTTGGCTATCCTGTCGCTTTTTGAATCCGTTTTTCGGGCACGTTTTTTTAAGCAGTCCATTAAAAACAAACGTCATGCCTGTTTTTGAAACGCATTCCGTTTTTTGACGTTTTTACCAATTATCTTAATTAAAACTGGACTGTCCAAAACAGATGCTTTTCAAAAACTCTGTGTTTTTTTAACAGATTGCTGCACAACGGCCCCAAACCGTGTTCAAACGCCACTGTGCCGCCGGCCTTATGGGTTAGCGTAAGGGGCGCCGTTTGCATACTGACAGTTTTAGGGTTATGTCATACATGGCGTTTTTAGGTGAAGTGGCCGTTTTCAACAGATCGTAAAAAACGCATAGCTTTAAAAAAACGACTGCTTTTTATGCCTGTGTGTTACACTATCTGAAACGCATAAAAACGGACCAACAGGCCTAAAAACCAATGTGTGACATCACCCTGAGGCCTTAAGAATGGAGTATCTGGAATCTCAGGTGACACCATCTGGCAACCCAGAAGTGGTTCAAATCAGTAGTCAAATCATTTACCAAGATTCAATAGCTAGACACTTTAATGAAACTTAAAAGGGGTCTCTCCCCTCGTATGGGCAGCAATGCAGTTTTCAGTAATCTGCACCATATAAACATTTCTCAAGTATAGGGCATGAAAAAAAAATGTTCCATGTGTGACATACTTTTCTCGTAAATGTAGTCATATTGTCCCTTAAAACAAGACTGTGTCCTTGTATATGGAAATCGTCTCGCAGGAGATCGCATACCACAAACCTCCGTAATGATCGCTGAATCCAGGAGGTCAGGAATAGAAGCATTCTGACCACCCCTGCCAAAGTGGCGAGGTGGTCGTATCCGAGAAGCACTCGTCCTAAGGGATCAACATGCTACTTTATAGAACTTATCTTCAACACAAGAACCTTTTTTTTACCGTATTTTTTTGCCTATAGTGCGCACCGGACTATAAGGCGTCTTGTCCGATGCGCTGATATAGTAATAATTACTATTAAGGCGCATCGGACTATAAGGCCGGGTCCGGGGGCCGGTGTCGTGGCTGAGGTCCGGGGGGCGTTGCGGATACCCGACGTGACCGGCACTTGACGCGCGACGGACGCGACGGGAACTCGGGGAAAGGTGAGCGGGAAGTGATCGGGGAAGGTGAGTTGCGGTTGGAGGACGGCACGGACCATACTTATACATAGGTTCCCCGCTACCGGAGACAGCAGATCTCCCCGCTGGAGATCTTGCGTCTCCGGTACGGGGACCTATGTAAGTATGTCTCGCTGCCCTGTGCCACGCCATCCTAGGGCGCACAAGTGCGCACCGACTATAAGGCGCACTTTGGATTTCCTTCCACGAAAATCCAATGCTTTTAAAAGTGCGCCTTATAGTCCGGGAAATACTGGGAATAACATCCAATTAGAATGTTTTACATAGTGGCAATGAATTTATTTAAAATGTGAATGGCCAATGGAAACCCCTTTATAAACCTGACTCTTAGTTTGATGTCATTCGTCAGCCGTTGTATCACAGAAGCGGGGTTCAGAATCCTGTGTCAAATCAGGTTATCAAATCAGGTCTCAAATCAAGGTGTCAGAATCAGGTGTCGAATCTGTTTGTCAGTATCAGGATCAGAATCAGGTGTCAGACTCAGGTGTCAGTATCCGGTATCAGAATCATGTTGTCCAGTATCAGGTGGTCATTATCTCAGGTATCAGAATCAGGTTCAGATCAGGTATCAAATCAGGGTTCAGAGTCAGATGCCACAGTCCAGACACCCAAAGTAAATCAATGTGGTAACTTTGGCTGATCCTGATTTTGACTCTTACGATCTGAAGGACCCTGTAGACCCAGGCAGCTCTCACCCTCGGTGCTTATGACATGGTAATTTGAGGGATTTGAGCCTCATTGATTGCTCGGAGGACTATTGGTTGGCTGACAATAACAAGCGACATGTAATCATTAGGGACCGCGTCCTCCCTCTCCCGGCCCCCAAAACCCCCCAGATAATCAATGAGGGTCTTTTTCAAGAGGGCCCCCTGCACAGCCACAATCATCTTCACCACCAAACCCAGTCCAATTACTTTTTTTACTCCGTATTACTCCTGCCATCAGGTTGCTATGGGGGAACCCGGTAGCGTGGGGTTGGGGGGATTTGTGTAAGATAAACTTGAAAGATGTGATAGCAACCAAAAATCCGGAAATCTGAGGGAAGGAAAAGGGAAAGAGAGAGAAAGGAAATTATTAGATGTGGAAATACTATATGCACAGGGAGATTACAGGGTGGGGACATTTAGGCACTTCCAATAGTTTCAATGAAGTGAAGTAACACAGGAAACTTACTGGATCATGTGCCTAAATATTCTTGTGAGGTAACACTAATATGTAGTGGGCTTCCTCCGAGCCTGTCACGGTTTCAATATATGCTCCTTCTCCCGCACCAGCCGTGGACCCCCCTTACCTAAGTGCAGGTTGTGAGAGGCAGGGATGATAGTCGATGTCAGGACAGTAGTCGGGCTTATCCAGAGTGAGGGCAGTAGTCAATGTAGGGAGGTAGTCAGATGTAGGAGGTTGTCAGAGGCGGGAGGTCGTCAGCTTGGGGGGGCGGTATCAGGCTGTAGTCAGTGAAGGGAGTTTCAGATTGCAGGGCGGTAGTAGATCAGGGCGGTAGTCAGAGGCGGGGCGGGGGCGTAAGCCGATGCAGGGCCGGAGTCAATGCAGGGACGGTAAGCCAATGCGGGGCGGTATGTCCAGATGCGGGGGGCGTATCAATGCAGGGCGTAGTCCGATGCAGGGAGGTAGCCCAGATTGCGGGGCAGGAGTCCAGATGCATGTCTGTTAGTCAGATCAGGACAGTAGTCTATCATAGTTATATAAATGCTGAAGTCCACTAATCCATAGAGCATATCGAATGATATATAGACACATACAGTACATGCACAGAAAACACAACATTACACCGCATACTGCATATACACACATACATACATTAAATACAACATCATCACATATATATCATGCAAACCCATACATCATCTAAAGACACATAGACCAATACTAGAGTAATACACACCATACAGACACATACATCATAAAACACCCACAAATACATCATATACACACTATATACACACAGACAGCATACACACCCACAATTACATCATAATCCACACTATACTACACCACCTAGCCGCATATACGAGCATTAAAAAAACAGCCGTATATATGGCCGGCATTCAGCCCCATGCTTCCAATGCTATGCAGCCCGCCCATGTCCTTATTGTCCACACTACCGTCCATGACGGGATTGTATAATAATAATAATATATACCGCAATCCTATTTTCTCCTGTAATTTGTTCGGTACATCCATAAGCGTCATTGGAATTTATACACACTGGGCTAAATACATAGTTACATTGCGGCTGTGCACCTAATGCCTGCTGTAAGATATATATATAGGTGCAGTATCCCAGAACCAGTGGAGGAAGCCAATGGTCATCACCGTTTTGTCTGCTTATACGTACGGACCCTGTGCCATAACGTTGCAATCCACTCCCTTATGTACAGCCAGAACCATAATGCAAACACTTTCATCACCGGAGCCACTTTACCCACGTTTCTATGCTGCATGTTATGACTGCACAACAACCATCGCTAGTGTTTGGCAGGCTCCTCGTCCTGCCGTCCTGCCCCCCTCGGGACTGGTGTCCGTTTTAATGTGATACTGTAACTGGTTCCGATTTGCTCTGACCCTCGTTTTGCCACAGTGCATATTGATCAGAATGTGATTGGTTTTCATCACAAACACATCAGATTGTCCCTACAGCAATCATCACATTACTCTTAATTACGGTAACAATGCACAAAGTAACTAGTAGTCACAAAGGCGGATCTATAAACCCTCATAGGCAAACAACCGGTCTCAATTGTCCCTCGGTGGCTTAAAAGAGGAAAGACGACTTTATAAAATGAAGTCACATGAAATAATGTGTCACAAAGACCTTAACACATCCATGAAAATCCTTCCAATACTCCCCAGACGGACGCAATCACATCCAGAAAATGTATCACAGACAGGAGGACACAGTGGAGAAAGCTAAAGATACATATATCCATATACAACCAGCGACTGTCCTCATGAACCTGCATACAGAGACCATAGAACACTTCTACAAACCAGCTAGTCTGTAGGGGGCAGTATTATAGCAGTTATATTCCTTGTACATAGGGGTCAGTATTATAGTAGTTATATTCCTTTACGAGTGGGCATATTATAGCAAGTTTTTATTCTTGTACATAGGGGGCAAGTGTTAGGTAGTTATATTCCCTTGTACAATGGGGCAGTAATTATGTAGTTATATCTTGTATAAATAGGGGACAGTATTATATATAGTGTTATATCCTTGTACATAGAGGGTGAGTATTATCGTCGTTTCATATCTGTACATAGGTGGCAGTAATTATATGTAGTTATATTCTTGTACAGGGGGGCAGTATTATAGTAGTTATATTCTTGGTCATAGGGGAAGTATTATCGGATTTATATTCTGTACATAGGGGGCAAGATTATAGTATAGTTATTTCTCGTAACATAGGGGGCAGTATTATAGTAGTTGATTCTTGTACTAGGGGGCCCGGTATTATTATTGTGATTTCCTTACATAGGGGCAGTATTATAGTAGTTACATTCCTGTACATAGAAGGCATATTATAGTAGTTATCTTTCGCTGTACATAGAGCAGTCTTATAGTATTTTTATTCCGGTATCATGGGGCAGTATTATAGTAGATATTTCCTGTACATGGAAGCAGTATTAATTAGCTTGATTCTTGTACATAGAGGCAGTATGATGTATTTAATTTACTTGTACAGAGTGGCCTTCTATTATTTATATTCTTGTACATAGGGGGCATAGTATAGTAGTTATATTCTTGTACATGGGGCGGTATTAGTATAGTGTGATTCCTGTACATAGGGGCCAGTATTTTAGTAAGTTTATATCCTGTACATAGAGGCAGGATTATAGTAGTTTATTCCCTGTACATAGGGGTCAGTATTATAGTAGTTATATTCCTGTGTACATAGGGGCAGGATTTATTAGTAGTTTTATTAGTCCGGTACATAGGGGGCAGTTATTATAGTATTATATTCCTGTACATAGGAGGCAGTATTATAGTAGTTATATTCTTGTCCAATAGAGGGCATTATTATAGTAGTTATATTCTTGTACATGAGGGGCAGTATTATAGTAGTTATATTCTTCGACATAGGGGGCAGTTATAATAGTTACATTCTGTACATATGGGCAGTATTTGTAGCTTAGAGTCTGTACATAGGTTTCATTATTATAGTAGTTAATATTCCTTCGTACATAGGGGGCAGTATTATAGTATTATATATTCCTGTACATATGGGGGCAGTAGATAGTAGTTATATTCCTGTACATAGGGGGGGCCAGTCTATAGTATTGTTATATTCCTGTACATAGGGGTCATATATATGTAGTTATATTCCGTACATTAGGGGGGGTATTATAGTTTGTTAATTCCACCGGACATAGGGTTTGCAGTAGTAGAGGAACGTTATATTCTTGTACATAGGGGGCAGTATTAAGTAATTTATATTCTGTACATAGGTGTCAATTATTATAGTAGTTATATTCTTGTACATAGGGGAGGGGGCTTTATGATAGTAGTTATAATCTTGTACATAGGGGGCGTATTAGTAGTAGTGTATCTTTTCCACGGTACATAGGGGGCAGTATTATAGTAGTTATATTCGTGTACATAGGGTGCAGTCATTAGTAGTAGTTATAGTCCTGTACAGGGGGCAGTATTATAGGTAGTTTAGTCTTGTAACAATAGGGGGCCAATATGATAGTAGTTATAGCCTGGTACATAGGGCAGTAATTATAGTCAGTTATAGTCTGTTCGCATAGGGGTCAAGTATATAGTAGTTTATTCTGGACATAGGGTGGCATATTCATCAGTAGTTATAGGCCCAGTACATAGGGGGGCAGTATTATAGTAGTTTATATTCCTGTACATAGTGGGCATTATTATATAGTTATATTCCGTACATCGTGGGCATTATTATAGTAGTTATATTCCTGTACTAGGGGGCAGTATTTAGTAGTTATATTCCTGTTACATAGGGGGCATATTATAGTAGTTATATTCTTGGTACATAGGGGACAGTATTATCGTAGTTATATTCCCTGTACATAGGGGGCAGTATTAATAGTATTTATATTCTCGTACATAGGGAGCATATATACGTAGTTATATTCCGTACATACGGGCAGTATTATAGTATTTATATTCTGGACATAGGGGGCAGTATTATAGTATTATATTCTTGATACATAGGGGTCATATTATAGTATGTTTATATTCTTGTACATAGTGGGGCATTTATAGTAGTTATTTCTTGTACATAGGGCGGGCAGTATTATAGTAGTTTATAATCCTGTCCATGGGGCAGTCTGATAGTAGTATATATTCCTGTACTAGGGGCAGTATTTATGTAGTTATATTCTTGTACATAGGGGGCAGTATTATAGTAGTTAATTCCTGTACATAGGAGGCAGTATTATAGTAGTTTATATTCTTGTACATAGGAGGGCAGTATGAATAGTAGTTATTTCTTGTAACATCGGGGTGCCGTAAATTATAGTAGTTATATTCCTGTACAGAGGGGGCAGTATTATAGTAGTTCATATTCTTGTACATAGGAGCGTATTATAGTAGTTATATTCTTGTACAGGGGGCAGTATTAAGTAGTTATATGCGGTACATAGGAGGCAGTATTATCGTAGTTATATTCCTGTACCATAGAGCAGTATTATAGTAGTTATCTTCTTTACGAGGGGGCAGTATGAAGATAGTTTAGATGTGTTTAGTGTTTATATTCCATTCTTGTGGATCTTTATCCCTCTCATTTACTACCTAGATGCTTTCCAGTGCTAATAGTTCGGCCTTTCTACATATTGAGAGAACATTCTCCTGCGTAGACCCTATGACAGCACAACAGGGCCAGAGATGGCGGGTAGCTGCGGTGCCTGTCGTTGCAATCATTGTTGTAATTAGTTGTGTGTGCAAGGAGACTACGCAGCTTAGCGGACTGGAACAAGTATGGCATCTCGATTGACCGCAGAGCATTACACCGTTAAGGAGACGCGCGGCGCAGGCGGCAGTATGAACGTCGCTTCTTACCCCCGGTCCCAGTAAGGAGAAAATACTTTCCCCCCCCTCCGCTCATACATCCACTATTATAAATGGTCAGGTCGGTTGCGTATTAAAAGAAAAGACTCGGATACATAAGAATATTCCTCCTTCTCAAGTAAATGAACAGGCGGAAGATTAAAAACAAATTTCTCATTTATGTGTTTTCCCGTAGCTGCAGAGGGTCGCGGCGCCCGCGGATCTCGTTCACATGCGCTATGTTAGCTGCCGCTTTTCATTATAGATTTATTGTAGTTTATCGACCATCGAATTACATCGATGTGGTGGATGCTGAGGTGAGTGAAATACTGATGGGCCGGGATTATTTCAACACCGCGCTGATTTTATCCGAGTCACAACGGAGGATGCGCGTCTCCGGCAGGACAGATTTACAAGGAAGGCGGGAGGGGGGTGCCGGCGCCTGTAACTGCGTGAACAAATGGCGCATAATCGTGGATGCCTCAGATTTATCATTTAATATACAATCTTAAATCGTTACAACATGCGCCTCCAAATATGATGTGAGGAAGCAACCCGGAGCGCGAAACCGGAGGAAACTTGTCCTAATATTTGGTTCTTTTTAAAAATTTATTTTTTTTTGTTCTTGGTATTTTGTTCTTTTAACAATTTTTTTCATACTTACTCCTTAAGTCCAATTTCTGAAGATCCTCGGGTAATTTCTTTTCACACTGTGTCATTTAGTTAATGTTTTGTTCTATTATCTTATTATTATGAATTATTTCTTCTTATTAATTCTATTATTCCTTATTATTATTATTCTTTTCTATTTTATTTATATTATTTATATCTATTATCATTTGCTTGGTATCCTTGGTTTCGCGCGTTCCTTCTCTTCGCACGTTAGGCTTTCGGGGGCAGCGCGGAGACACTTAGGGCAATTCCTGCGCAGGGGAGGAGAAAAAACGTGTGGCGGCTTCCCACGACAAAGTTATGCCATGATCTTGGGATGAGGTCTTAACTTGTTGATCAGTGGGGGGTCCCAGTGATGACATCGTGACCCTCATCGCTCCATCAACCTAAAATGGAGCATACGCCGCACATGACCGTTCAGCTCCAATTAATCTCTATGGAGCTGACAGAAGAGCAGTGAGTGCGCGGCGCTCGCAAAGTTCCCGTCATCTCCGTAGAGATTAATGAAGGCAAACGGTCATTTGCAGCCGTTTCCTCCATTAGTATAGTGACGGAGTGATGAGGGGTCCAACGAGTCCGTGGACACCCCATCAGGACCCCTCGTTTTCGTGATCTGTGACTGGGTCTCAGCCTGAGACGCCACCTATCATCAAGTTAGGGCCTACATCCCTGATAGGGCTAACTTTTGTTCATGTGAAAACCACTATAAAGGAAATCGTCCATCAAAACTTCCATCTTGACAAACACTAGATCCAGGCACCGAGACTGTGGGTAATCTTCTTATAATTTGTTTCATCCTATCTCTAAAATCACTTTTTAAATTATACTATAAAGCTCAGAGTGCTCTAAGGGTGTACCAGAGCCTCTCCATGTTGTCGCTTCACAGCTGTTACACTGTCTTCCTGATCTGCTCCTTACACTTTTCCCGGCCCTCTGCTTGCCTATAAGCTCACCAAGCGGGAGGGGAGTGGGACCGTGTAACAGCCTGTAAAGCTCAGGCTTCACAACCCTTCTGACTCACTGCATAATTTTTCAAATTTGTATTTGAGAATGAAGGCGGCCATGGATAACGAGTATAATAATATACCACAGTCCCCGGTGACTGGATCTATGAGTAATTGTATGCAAGGACAGCAAAAGTTATTTTGGATTTTTTACAGGGGTCAGGACATCAATCAAGTCAGTGGGGGCTGACACTCTGAGCGATAATCATTGGGCAACTGCTAAATCCATTGCATTTTTCATGCAGCCTCCGTTCGTGTAGTGGTGACCAGGGAACTGCATCGTGACCACCCATGTCATGATGATTCCCAATGTCGGACCCACAATCCATTCATAATCCTTTTTTCACTAATGGATACGATGGTTCATCCAATATCACACAAGTTTAGAAACAACCCCCTTAAATTTTCGTTTGTGCAGATTTTTTGATGATCCCCTTTAGACAAAACCACGTCTCATAGTCTCCAGTTCACACTTCGTTGTTCGCAGGACTTCGACACCCTATTGGCTGACCGGTATGAATCATCGCGCGTGACTCACAGCTTCAGCCAAAATTCTGCAAGCCATCGGGTGATCACTTCTGAATATCGCCAAAGGCTCCTCTCCTCCAGCGGCGGCGGAAGACGAAAAAATCTCTGGCAATGTCCGCGTTAAGTTAGAATAATTTGTTCGTTATTGTGTAAGGGTTCATTAAGATGAATGATGTGCGGCTTCATTTACTTAATGCAGAAACCCTCAGAATCGCACATAAAGCAGCGGACTGTAAGAGGGCCCCCCCAAAGCGTATGAAGAGGGAGATTCAGACTGAGACCCGCTCAAGGCAAAACAAGGGGAAAGGCAATATAAGAGGCTAGAAGAAACGGAGGTTTCATATGCAACAAGGGAGGCCATAACAGAGACCCTAAAGGTTAAGAGAAACATGGTAACAAGGAACTAAAGCATGGGAAAAATCCACGTAACAGGGAATAATACCAAGTGATGTCACAGTACAAGGATCATAATACACCCGATGTTGTCACAGTCAGGGAGTAATACACACCAGTGCTGTCACAGTACAGAGATAATACACACATGATGTCCAGTAACAGAGAATAATACAACAGTGAATTGTCCACGATACAGGGATATACACACAGGATGTCACAGTACAGAGATAATACACGCAGTGATGGTCACAGTACAGGGATCATGCACATACGTGAGTTCACAGGGCAGGGGATAATACAAACAGTGAGTGTTCACAGTATCAGGTAAACACACACGTGCTGTCACAGTACAGGGAGTAATCCAAACAGTGATATCACAGTAAGCAAGGATAATACACACAGTGGATGTCACCGTAACGATCACACGTATGATACAGAACACACAGTGATGTCAAGTACAGGGAATAATACACACAGTGATGTCACAGACAGGAGGCGACATACACAACAGTGATGTCCAGTACAGGGAAATACACACAGTGCATGATAGTCACCAGCTACAGAAGGATGAAACACAGTGATTTTACCGTACAGGGAAATGACACGTGATGTCACATACAGGATAATACACACAGTGATGTCACATACAGAGATAATACACACAGTGATGTCACCAGTACAGGGATAATACAACAGTGATGTCACAGTACAGGGATAATACCACAGTGATGTCACAGTAACAGGGATAGTTACCAACGTGATGTCACAGTAAGGATAATACACAGTGAGTTACAGTACAGGGATAATACCAGTGATGTCACAGTACAGGATACATACAACACGTGGATGTCAAGTACAGGGATAGTACAACACACAGTGAGTCCATGTACAGGTATAATACACACAGTTGCATGTGCACGACGGGATAATACACACAGCGATCTGTGCACAAGTTACAGGGATATACACACAGTGAATGTCATAGTGACAGGATAATACACACCGTGATGTCAACAGACAAAAACGGATAATACAACACAGTAATTCAACAGTACAGGGATAATACACACAGTGGGTCACAGTACAGGGATATAAAACAGTGATGTCACAGTACAGGGATAATACACACAGTAAGTGTCATTAGTACAGGTGATAATACACAAGTGATGTCATCAGTACAGGGATAATACACACTTGATGTCACAGTACAGTGGATAATACACACAGTGAGTGTGTCACAGTATCAGGGTAGTACCACACAGTGATGTCCACATACCCAGAGATAAATACCACACAGTGATGTCACAGTACAGGGATAATACAAACAGTGATGTACAGTACCGGGATAATACACACATCGTATTCAATACAGGTGATAATACAACACAGTGATGTCACAGTAACACGGTAACTACACACAGTCATATACAGTCAGACAGGGATAATAAGCACAGTGATGTCACAGTACAGGGATAAGTACACACATCTGATGTCGCCAAGTAAAGGATAAACACACAGGAATGTCACACGTACAGATAAATACACACAGAATGATGTCAACAGTATGGGCCCGTGTATACACAAAGTGAGTGTCAGCAGACAGGGATGGTAGACAACAGTGATTCACATACAGGGATAATATCACACGTGGATTCACCAGTACAGAGGGGTAATACAACAACAGTGATTGTCCGTACAGGTTACTACACAGATCACAGTACCAGGCGATCTCACACGTGACTGTCACACGTGTACACAGTCATGGATAATACACACGAGTGATGTCACAAGTACCAGGGATAATATACATTTGTGATGGACCTTCTATGTGTTAGGCCTCATAGTGGCTGCTATAGTATAACACGTGCCAATTATACACCCTAAAGATCCTTAGCAAGTCATCTCCAGCTTTCCGGCATCCTGAATGTACCTTAATAGATTGGAAGTATAAGGGTTTATGTATTACTTTCCCTTGTGTCAGTCACTCTACGCTTTTTCGGAACAGATATATTAGATTTGAAATCATGAGAGTTTAGAGGAGGAAATGAGAAGAGATAAAATGGACACAATGTTTGCAATTGGTCCGTATCTGTGTGTCTATTTAGCTCATTACTGTAGGTAAGTTATTCAGACGAGGCCACAATCTCTCCTCCAGGACGCTCTTCCTCCAGCACACAGATGATTTACATGTGGTCACAGAGCAAATAATTTATTCTGTACATGTATCTCAGCGCTGGATCGTGAAGCTTCTGTTATATTGAGCGAGGGAACCCATGTTTGCGGCGTAATTGCTCCAGTTACGCGGGGACATGGGTGTTGAGCGGCCGCTGCGATGAGTTCGCTCCTTTTATACAAGTTTTTCTGTACATGTTAGTTAGAATACAAATAATGAGATAAGTCGCCAGCGTCTCGTACAGAACATACACAGCTCTTCTCAGATAGATAATGCATCTGTACATTATAGGAGGCCAGGAATTCCGGGCGAGCTGCTTGATAAAGACGCTTTAGAAATTGCTCTATAGATGCCTTAAAGGAGCCGAGCTATGTTCAGAGGGGATATTTGGGATAGTAAGTGTATTCATGGGAATTTGGGTGCCCTAATAAGCATAAGAGTGGAGCCTATAGGAAAATATTTAAAGGGATATAAATAATTATTACGGAACGATTATAGACATCTCAGATGATAAACTGGCGGGTCCCTGAGCTGGGTCTGAGGATAGATATAATATAGAGGGCTATGCAGAACTTAGACCTAGAAAAAGACCCCAGAAAGCGATGGGGTAACAAGGTCTTGCCACAACGGCTCAAATATTAGTAAGTGGTCCCCTCATGGTCATTGTGCACCTCTCTAAAGGGAAGAGTCATCAGGGTTTTGACCATACTAATTGCAGAAATTCTAGTATTAGTCGCTTGGAATAAGTGAACATGCTTTATGGTTGGATAGTAATAGCAAAAGGACTGTCAATAGCAGGAGGGGCTGCAGCTGCACACAGTGCTCTGGTGGGTCCATTGAGCCTGAAGAGCTTCCGTGCTCTTTACAATGCAACGTTCCACGCCCCTCCCTTCATACTAGTTAGTATTCCCAACCAAAATCCTTGTACAGTTCCACTCTTAGCAGAGGGAAGAGGCTAGGAGCAGCGAAAGCTTCTCAGGTCTATAGAACCGCCAGAGCCATGGACAGAGGACTGCGGAGATGGCTAAACTTTCACTAATCACAGTCCTGCTGCTACCTAACCAACATCACCAACGGTCATGATTACCATCTCTCCAGGGACAATACTGCAGATTTTATGGACAAAATGACTGAAAGATTTCCTTAAATCTCACTCGTTTTCCCCTTCACGACTAATTTGTAATTCTAATACAATCTGGTCAGTTGACAGATGAGCAAATAGTATATTTTGAGGAATATTTACCAAACTGCTGAAGTGCACTGATTGTTCTGGAATTGTTTATGAATTGTGAGCCAAACATTACTTAGTATGCTGTAGCGACACTGATGTAATAAACATATCTGTTAATTCTGATCTGAGTGGTTTTGCTCAAAAAACCATTATAAAATTTAGGATCTTGGGAAAGCTGGGGTGCTCAGAATAACACATTACACACGAGGTGTCTTCCTGAATGTCCAGACAGCACTAATCAACCTGAGGATGGTATGATTCATTAACAGACAGCTGGGGGTTGGTGCAGAACGGATTGCTACTTCTACTGTTCAGGGACAATACAGTGATTATATCAATTCTGGAGCAGGCATAAATAGGTGTAAGTATGGAAGCGCACAAGCAAGGCCACAGAAACAACCAAGCCTCAATAATCATAAGGTTTATAATTGCCCACACATCTATTTTTATCGTAGGGATTGGACACCCCTTTTAAAATGCCTCATATTTTTGCTATATTTACATTATTTCAATACCTTCTGTTACCAATTACCTCGTTCCGCCTCCCAAAAAAGAAATAAAAAGATTAGCCAAATATTTTGAAGCTTCAAGGCAAAATGTAATGATTTTTTGAATTTTTAATGAAACTAACTGATATTCCTCTTATTTTATGGTCTCATCCTGTCAACGTATCGATCAAAGCAAAAAAGCGCGCTGTAAACGCGGTGGAGAAATAATTATAATTTTTTTTATTCTAATTATTTTCATAATTGTTTTTGTATTAATATTCTTTTCTTGATCTTTTCAGTTTTTATGGGTATCTCTCGCCCGGTGGGGAGACGTCCTTGCACCTTTTGTTCTTGTTTTTCGATCTACAGGAGAATTGCACTTGTATAATGATATAATTATACGGCGCGGGCGGCGTGGAGGTTGCGTTTTTAAATTTTGGTGTTCTTGCTTCTTTTGCTTGGTCGATTAGCGGGGGAGGGGATGTGGGGGATTTACAGAGATAATTACCCCTCTCCAATAAAACATATGACACTAACCACTATTTTAGCACCAAATAAAGGGCCAGGGTGGGGGCGCTGGATCAACCAGTGTATGGCAACATTGTAATCTTTCTATTCCGGAGCGGACCCTAACATTCAATAATCATCGCTTCTCCCCACCGCCCGCTGCGCCGCTTCGCCCTCACACCCTCCTCTCATTATTATTTCTCTACAAATGGATGGCTCATGCAGCGATTCCATGAAAAGTGTAAGGGACTCTATTACATTAATGTTTCACTCTTGAGCTGCAAGACCGTGGTTAACCGGAGTGTCACCAAATTTACTGACAGGCAGTAATGGAAGAAAAATCACTAATCAGGGGAAGAAAGTAATGTCTCAAGAACAGTTGCCACTCTGACCCGTGTGACAAATAATAGAAACAATGTGCATCATCACGGGCGGACTGGGAAACTTGTGTCGCGCCCCATACACTTGGGTGCTTACATGTATCGTATGACGTCACCCAAGTGTGATGGGGGAGTGGAGGGAAGGGAAGCCGTCAGCAAGAAGAGGAAATCACAGCCTCAGGATAAACTGTTATAAACACTATTTATAAAATCTGTATAATTAGTAAGGGGCACTGAGAGGAGCAGGTGTAAGTTAGGTGCCCTACCACTAGGGGGCCCATGTTCTATGATTTAACATAGCGGCAGCGGCGATCGTACAATAATTTATCACCTCAAGCCTGATTCCCATTTAGGTATATTGTCACACAGCAGCATCAGCATCAGATTGTAGTCAGTCTGTTATATCCTACTGCACATGAGAATATAGGCAGGAAAGTGTGATAGGAAATAAGGTCTTACTGTGATTATGCATGGGAGGCCAGGAACCTGATGTGACCACTATGCTAAGGGACGAGGCGATCAAGTGGAAGTGCTAGGTAAAAGGGTACCTTCCTCGCTGTCACCTCTAGTGTGTACAAGATAGCCCTCCAAATACCCACTACTATGGAAGGCGAGAATCATGCAGGATGAGTTAGTGTTAAGGGGTACCCCTGCTGTATCTTCTAGGGTACAGAGACTCCTCAGGGACCACTAGTGAAGGGAGAAGGATCTCAAGGGACTGATAGTGTAAGGGGTACCAGCCTGCTGTCATCTTCCTAGGTGTACAGAGAGCGCCTCAAGTGACCATCGGAAGCGGAGAAGCCTGCAGGTGACTGATAGTGTAAGGGGTACCCCTGCGTACTTCTAGCGGGTACCAGAGAGCTCTGCAGCGACCACTAGGGTTAAGGGAGATGCCACTCAGGGACTGATAGTGACAGTGGGTACCTTCCTGCTCCGTACTTCTCGGGGTACAGAGAGCCCTGCACGTGACCCCTAGGGGAAAGGGAGAAGCCTGCATCAGTCACTGCTAGAGGTAAGGGTGACCCGCCTGGGCTGTATCTTCTATGGGTACAAGAGCCCTGCAGGGACCTGCATAAGATGTAGGAGGTACACCTGCTGTAATCCTCTAGGGGTACAGAGACCCTGCAGTGACCACTAGGGGAAGGAAAGCCTGTCATGTCACTGCTAGAGGTAGGGTACCCCTGATGGTAACTTCTAGGGGTACAGAGGTCCTGCAGGGAGCCACTAGGGAAGGGAGAAGCATGCAGTCACTGATAGTGTAAGGGGTATCCCCTGCGTATCTTCTATGGTACAGAAGCTCTGCAAGCGACCCCCACTATAGGAGGGAGAGCATGCAGGGACTGATAGTGTAAGTACACCTGCTTGTTAACTCTTCTAGGCATGATCAGATGTGAAAGAGATCCAGGTTTGCATGATGATATAACCCTAATTTATTTGCTAATATGTTAAAGATCTTTCTTCTGGAAAGAGAGACATTAGTGCTAAATCCATTTATTACTTGACTGTTTCGGTAGGGGGAGGGTCTGTGTTGGCCGGTTATGCGTTTTTAGGTACTCGTATATTGCACTTTAACCTCACAGACTGTGGCTGTGACCTCAGGCCAACCAATCAGAATAGCTGCCATCCCTGGAATCTGAATTGTTGCTTGTTTCCTCACCTTCTTCCAGTACTACTCAGCGATAGACTCTCTACTAACTTACAAATTATTGGACTTTTCCTTTAAATCCCAGAAACTTTCTCAAGTCTTCTCCGTGTGATGGCCCAGTCCGCCATTCCTTAAGCCTTCCTCCTCTCTCTGCCGCTAGTTCCGACTTTTCACGGCCTCGCTCCGACCCTTATCCTTCTCCGTCATCTCCTCTTCGTTCTATTCTACTTCCATATTTAAATCCTTTAAGGAGCCTTCTCAATGTGACCTGCACGTTTCATGTTCATTGGAACAAGTCTGTCTGTGCGTGGTTGCTCTGCCCTCAAAAGAGATCACGATCCGTCATCTCTTATTCCTTCCACTGATACAATGTTTCAATCATTTATGAAGTCTAAATTCTGCAGCTAATTGTTCGCAACAACCAGGGATCTCCTGCCAAAAAATTTCCAGTGTACCTATCTGTCGAAATACTGTCCCCCCCCCGCAGCCATTCTTTCTAAACTCATGGGGGGATATGAATCGTCTTCGTAACTCTTTCCTCTAGAATATTAGACACAAAAGTCCTTAGGGTGTGTGACACACATGGCGTTTTTAGCCGTTTTTTAGTATATGCGGTATTTCCGATCAGTAATCAAACTCTATGCATTTTTTTGTGCACAGGTTTGGACACCATTATTCATCATAATGTTTGTGTTCATACTAGTCAAAAACGTTATCTTTTTTGCTTGTTGTGGTGTTTTTTTATTTGTTTAGTGGTTTTTTTTTTTTGTTTTTTGCGTTTTTTTTTCTGGGTGTTTTTGTTTTTTATTGTGTGTTGGTCTGTGGTTTTTTGTTTGTTTTTTTTTTGGTTTTTGTTTTTTAATTTTGTTTTTTATTTGTTTTTGTAGGATGTTTATTTTTGTTTGGTGTTAATTTTTTTGTTTATGTAGTAGAGTTTGAGGGGTTTTTTTGTCGTTTGTCTTTTTTGGTGTTCCTTTTGTTTTTTTTTCTATCCTGTATTTTGGGGATTGTTCTTGTCTTTGCTTTTTTTTTTTGTTGTGTGTTTTTTTCGTGTTTGTTAGTTGCCCTTTTCTTACTTCCTCTCCCCCTCGTCCCCCCCCGCCTGCGTTTTTTTTTTTTTTTTTTATTTTTTCCGCTCTCCCACCCTCCCTCGCCCCCCCCGGCCCCCCCCCCTCCTCCCCCCTCCACCGTGTGTCACCACCCTTAGGGTGGTGGCAACATGTGGAGTTTCAAACCCGTTATGGTGGTTTATTTTTGGGGTGGGCGGGTTTTTAAAGCAGGTCCGTTTAAAATTGCAATATATATGCCGGTTCTTGAAAACGCAGCCGTTTTTTTTGGGTTGTCCGCTTTTCCCATTTCATAATTGGGGAGAAAACGACAAAACCGGAAAAAACTGAATGCATTTTCAAGAAACCCTGCGTTAACGGACTGGCTTAAAAAACGGGTCCCAAAAACGGGTTCAAACCGCAATTTGTGTCCACCACCTTTATTTGCGCACTTTTTTGCGAGTTTTTCTCCAATTATTTGCCCTGTTTTTGTTCAAGGGATTCGTTGTATTTATCCCGCTTACAAACTCCAGCTGTTTAGGAGAGAGTTAGTATATAAATGAGGCGAAAGTCAGATTAGTTTTCGCCAACTGGGACTTCTTTCCAAACAAGAGCAGTTCAAAAAGAAGAAATAGAAAAGAGAAAAAAATCTCAAAAATGTCCCCACTGCATTGAGACTGCTTCCACCCTAGCCTGTCTAACTCCAACTACTCCAAAACCACCTGTCCCTAACCTCTGTCTAAACTCAACTCCAAATCGCCTGTCTAAAACAATTCCAAAACCTTGAGAAAAATTTTAGGTAAAAAAACAATGTACAAGTTCATTTTAAGGCGGCAAGTAAAAATGCATTTAAAATTAAAAAAAAAAAAAACATTTTTTTTGGGTCTAAAATCTTTATTTAGACACATCAGAGTTTATATGGCAAATTTTGACCCGACAAAACTCTGATCGCAAATTTTCTCCTTTTTTTTTTTTTTTCTTTGGGAAAGACATTAAAAAACATATTAAAAAAAAAAAAAACCTGTCAGCCTACCATGGTTAAAAAATTTCATTGCAGAGCTGAAAGACGTTCGTTTACAACAACAAACACTGTTACAATGATGTTAAACATTTAGGGTACCCCATTGCATCCCAATGTTGCTTTTGTTAATATAAGTTAATGCATGCCATTAACTACAACGCAAGTGCCAATATTCACAGAGAGGCTTATATTTTGTAAGGGACCCGCAGATCGCAAGATCGCATTTTTCCTTATTTCCCGTCGGACTCCCCGACGTTTTTGCGGATTTGCTTGCCGCTGTGACCGGGATTTTAGAAGGGGAATTGTGGGTCACCACCACACACGCGATCGGATTTTGGCGCCATTGAGGCCGACTTTCGATGAGCGCGGGATTTAGTTTTTAACCTTTAATTTGTGTCGCAAGACCATTGCCCTTCCACTTGCATGCTCCATCAGTAAGAAAAGATGTAACTCCAGGGACCCTGAGCGAGGAAGTGACACAGGCACAGGATATCATGTGCAGGATTCTTATGACTCCCGCACATCGCATTATACAAAATACAACTGACAATTATGCACCACCACTTACATGCACCAGGAAGAAAAGGTGACCTCTGACCTGAGCGGGGCAGCGACACATTGCGGTATCGGTATCGGGCGCCGAGTCTTAGAGTTACTTCCCCCCCACACGCGCATTTATCACGGACAATGCACTTACATGCGCACCAGGAATAAGAAGGTGAACATGCCCTTACATGCCGCAGGAATCAGAGGTGAACTCCGGGGACCTGAGGCGGGGAAGCGACACCAGTGCAGGTAATGGCGCACGCATCGTTAGTGACTCCCGCACAGCACAACTTATACACGGACACTGCAACTTACATGCATCCAGGAAGAGAGGTGAACGCCAGGGACCTGAGCGTAGGAATTGACACATGCATGTATATCGGACGCACAATCTTAGTTACTTCCCGCGCACAGCATCAGTATACAAACGGACATTGCTTTTAAACATGCACCAGGGAAGAAGAGAAGGAACTCCGGGAACCCTGACGGAGGAAGCGACCCCTGCAGGATCTCGTACGCACCAATCTTAGTTCACTCCCCGCACATCAATTCGACAATTACAATGCACTTACATTCCCAGTAGAAGAAGATGAACTTCCGGGGACCTGCGCGGGGAAAAGCGACACATTCGATAAATCGTGCGCCTTATCTTACTTAAGTTGACTTGATCCCCGCACAGCGATTTACACCGGACAATGCACTTACATGGCACCAGAGAAGAAGATGAACTCTGAATCTCTATCCGGGGACCTGAGGGGGGAAGCGACACAACATGCAGGAATCTGTGCGGGCATTGATCTTAGTTGACTCCCACTCCACAGCACATTATCCACGGACAATGCACTTCATGCACCAGTAGAAGTAAGATGAACTCTTCTCAACTACTAACTCCGGGGGGGACCTGAGGAGCGGGAATCTACACAACATTCGTGCTATCGTACGCCAAGTCTTAGTTGCACTCCCGCACATCACATTATAACAACGACAATGCACTTACATCACCAGGAAGAAGAAGATGAACGCTCTCCGCGGACCTTAGCGGGGACGTTACACAATGCATGATCTCGGACTCACAATCTTAGTGACTCCCCCGCACAACGCATTATCACATACAACAGACAATGCACTTCATGCACCAGGAGAGAAGATGAACCCGCGACCTGAGCGGGGAAGTGACAGACACATGCGGATCTCGGCGTGCCTCATGATCTTAGTGACCCCCGCACAGCGCATTATACAAACTGACAATGACTTACATGCAATCAGTAGAGAAGAAGATGACTCCGGGGACCTGAGCGGGGAAGTGACACATTGCCGGAATAATCGGCGGATCTTGCGCTAGATCTTAGTGACTACCCTTCCCCCTCACAGCTCATTATAGCATTATACAACCCGGACAATGCACTTACAGTTACATGCACAGGAAGGAGGTGACCTCTCGGGACCTGAGCCGTGGTAACGCACAAACTTCAGTATATATTCTGTGCGGTCTTAGTGAACTCCCTTTCCCCTCTCACTCCCCTCACATCACATTATACAAAATAACACGGACAAATGCACGTACATGCACCAGGAAGAAGATAACTTAACATCCTGGTCCCCTTATGCGGGAACCTAGACACATGCAGATATCGGGCGCACGATCTTAGTGACTCCCAGCACAATCGCATTATCAATACACGGACAATGCACTTACATGCACAGGCAAAAGATGAACTTTCTCCGGGAAAACCCTGAGCGGGAGCTGACACATGCAGGATATCGGCGCAGGATCTTAGTAAACTCCCCGCACGCGCACTATACAACACTTACAATAGCCTTCCATGCACCACAGAAGAAGAAGTTGAAACTGGAACTCCGGGGACCTGAGCGGGGAACAACACATGCAGGATTGGTCAGGATCTTAGTGACTCCCCGCACGCGCATTATCACGGACAATGCAACTTCTTACTTACATGCAACCAGGAAGAAGGTGAACCCCGGGGACTGACGGGGAAAGCTCACATGCAGATATTCGGGGCGCAACCATCTTATGACTTCCCGCAACAGCACATTATACACGGACCATTGCACTACTGCACCCAGGAAGAAGAATGAACTCCGGACCTGATGGGGAAGCGACACATGCAGGATACAGCGGCTGCCGGATATAAGTGACTATTCCCTGGCACAGCACATTATACACATCCAAACCGGACGATGCCTTACAATGCACTCAGAGGAAGAAGGTGAACTCCGGGACCCGAAGCGGGAAGCGCACGTCAGGATATATGGCCGCCGGAATCTTAGTGAATCATAGATTGCATGATCGTCGGAAGAAATGCCCTTTGGGTGAATTTCCTTGGACAGTAAGTAAATGTGCCCCAACGGTCCGGTGCAATTTAACACAAGACTAAATTAAACTAAGAACTCGACCAATAAAGGATCACGAACAGTAAAAACTTCAAAGTGAGAAGATAAATCTCCCTCATAGGCTTATTGTCCCCCCTTTTCTTTTATTTATCACTTACGTGTTGGTTGTTTTTCTTTATCAACGTTAATAAAAATGTATTTTGTATTTACTCTTATTTATAAAATGTCTTTCATTGCAAAATATTGTAGATTATTTATTTGGCCGCCCCCCTAGTGTTTCTATTAAACAATCTTTTTGCATCCACCTCAGTAGGAGGTCGCACATGCTCAGTTTCATCTCTCTCCCTGTACCATTGGGTACAGGAAGCAAATCATGGTGTAGTGACCGATTCCAAAGCAGCAAATTATTAAAAAGTTGATGTTTTAAGTGAGCAGAATGCTATTAGTCATGGCGTTCCCTGCTTGTCAGAGAAGCTGCGGAGGAGTTTCTGCATTTACACTTTTTCCCAGCTATCCATAGAGAGTACAAGAATATAGTTAGTACAGCTTTAATGTTTGTCCCTACACTCAGCATCTTCAAGACGCAAGAAGAGGATGAGACTGAGAGCTACAGAATCCCAATGGCTGTGAACACTCTTGAAACGTGGAGACAATGTGGATTCTTATTTATTCTTGTGTCCCAAATAAAGTTTTATTATTTGAATCTTGAGTGCTGGAGTCCTCCATTTTCAAATATGAGAAGGCTTCAAGCTGCAGACGCCGCCAGATCCAAACATCAAGATTCCCTCTGCAAGACTGGGCATGTGCGACCACCTCATCATAGTTACTAAGGTGGACATGTCAACACAACAACATAACTCCACATCTGGAAATAGAAGCTTAAAAATTAAAAATCGGTCACACGCCCCCCCCCCCGATTTGTGTGGCATGAAAGTTGGCGCGATTGTGCAAAAATCCGATCGCGTGCACCAAAAACCCCTGTTAAATGCGCCGCAAATCAGAAATAGTCGGGAAACCCTTCGGAAATGTGGTCCACGGACCCTTAGTTAATGTGCCCCAATGCGTTTGCATCTGTTTTTGACCGGTTTTGACCGTTTACCATGCGTTTGGCTGCTTACAACTTGTTTATCTATTAAGATGATTGGGAAAAACTGACAAAAATGGTCAAAAGCGGATGCATTTATAAAATGCATACGTTTTTAAACGGACTGAAAACACATTCTTAAAAACGGACCAAAAAAACGCCATGTTTGGCATCACCCTTGGGGTGATTTATCAATATAGGGTGCCAGGAATGGGAGCATACAATCAGATAGCTCCATCCTGGAATATAATTGGTTGCCATGTGCAACTGTTCTATATTGTCCATTAGTATGGATGATTCCTGCACAATAAGCCGGAGGTCGCTCATCGGTGAAGCGACATGTTCAACCCTTTTTTCCATTACATCTGAAGGATATGATATCATTATTTCCTCATCTCGCTGACATGTACCCAGAACATAAAATATTAAGCGTTGTCATAGGACGGCAGCTCATCAACTCAGTATAACATGTGAGGTCTGAGACCCCGGGAGGACTCCAGGGTGACACATTGTAACATATAGATTTCAGTATTGTAGTTTGTAGTTACCCATTATAATACATTAAAAGGATCTCCCTACTACAAACACTAACCCCATATACTATAGATCCCCGTAGGGATCACAAGAAGAAGTGCACACAAGAGACACCCGGTGCACTGGGCATCTGCACAACCAGGGAGATGGATGCTCTGCACTTACAAGCCCCCAATATCATGTCCCCACCTCTCAGATTCCGAGAAATCAGAACCAATCCCATAACTCTGGATAGGAAATCAAAGAACGGACAAGAACATCCCTTTAATAACCCTTTATTGTTGTAGTCCCAGTGATCAGATACTTACCCTTTATCAATAGGTTAAGGGATAAGACTGCTTAGAAGGAAAATCCCTTTAATAATGCAGTTTTTTGTAGGTCCCTCTTCTTGTGAATGGAGAGGTCCCTGTGGACCTACCCCAGGAATCAGACACTTACCCCCTGACCTGTGGATAGGTGATACATCCAAATAGTGGAAAATCCCTTTAACACTCTATTCAAGATCCCAGATAAGATGATGTGCTGCCCTTACGTGCTATTATATCAGCACTTCCTCTGCTATTATACTGTATCAGTGCTTCCTCTGCTATTATACTGTATCAGCGCTTCCTCTGCTATTATACTGTATCAGCGCTTCCTCTGCTATTATACTGTATCAGCGCTTCCTCTGCTATTATACTGTAATAGTGCTTCCGCTGCTATTACTTCCGTGCTTCCTCCGCTATTATATATAAATGCATTTTATTTGTTCTTCTATTCCCCACCATGAGATCTCTAATTCTAAGCTATAATCCGTCTTCTGTCCCTCATCTTGTGGACATCACTGTACGCAGTCAGTAGCTGCAGGAGGCAGGGAACACGTACACAAGTGTTCGGAGACAATCTATGGAGATCCGTCCATGATGAGAGGAAGGGTCCCAGGAGAGGCAAGAGGCTGCGCTGTGTGCAGGAGCGTATGTAAAACTGTATACATATAGAGCTGCTGGACGTATCTATAGTTCTGTCTATCCATTCATAGATGTAAATGTATTTATACTTTCCAAGTTGTTAGAAAAAAAACATAAAAAAGGGGAAAAAAATCCCCAGGAGATGCTGCAGCCTGTGCCCTGTGCCCTGTGCCCTGGGCAGCGGCTAAGCATCTCACATGCTCGGAACAAACTCCAGACCATGGCAGGCAGGGATTGACTCAAGTGCTAGAAAATGATTTTCCTTTTTATCTACAGGATTCATTAACAGAAAGCCGGGGCCATTGCAGATTACAGATGTTGCATATCTGGATTGTTGCTATAAATCATAGAACAATTCTGAAATTATATTATTCAAAATCCTCCAAACGTTCATGAACAAATAAATGTATCCATTATACTGTGTATGTAGTGTATGTAAACATTATACTGTGTATGTAGTGTATGTATCCATTATACTGTGTATGTAAACCCCCACACTAGTGTCTATCGACAACCCCACACTCGGTGTCAATCTACAACCCCATACTACAACCCCCACACTAGTGTCTATACTACAACCCCCACACTAGTGTCTATACTACAGATACTACAACCCCCACAATAGTGTCTACATTTGCGGCTGCATGTACGTCCCCATAGACGACAATAGTGGCACGGCGGGGATACGGGCCGCACACTGCATGCTCTATCTTTTGGAGAGTGTGCGGCCATGCACCGCTGTTTCCGCGTGTGTATGTACCCTTATTGTTATATTGTTACTTCATTGCAATTGTGTTACCAAATTGCATCTTTGTATTTGGCCACTATGCGCTTTCTCTAGCGCCATCTATAGGCAGATATACAGCTATTCATTGGGGTACATTTACTTACTCAGTTCCTGCGCAATCCCTGATCCAGACTGTCTGATGAGGACGAACTCTGCCGCGATTCATGAAGATCGTGCACCCGATATCCTGCATCTGTCGCTTTCCGGAGTTCACCTTCTTCTTCCCGGTGCATGCAAGTGCTTGGGCTTGCAACACAATTTTTAAGTTAAATTCTGTTATTTGTCCGAATCCGTCAGATTGTCCAATGGTCCGCCCCCTCGATTTGTGTTGCATGAAAGCCGGCGCAGCCGCGCCAAAATCCGATCGCGTGCGACACAATCGCCAACTAAATACCTGTCCCGGCTGCGCAAAACAGAAATTGTCGGGAAGTCTGACGAAAGTGCGGTCCCCAGGGCCCTTACTAAATGATCCCTATTGTCCGACCTTTTAAAGAGCCTTGAAATATCAACTTTAGTGAGAGCCTATTCTCATTATTGCTATTGGTCCAAATACGTGGACGTTCATCGATCATGAGCTTTAAAGGGTCGGACATTGATTTACAGGGTGTCTACCTATAGATGGTACTAAATAGAGGGAGAGAGAGAGTTTTTTGGAGTTTTTTTTGGTTTTCCCAAGTGCCTTCTCATGGAAACCCCATTACCCCCCTGGGAAGAGTAAGGTCCATCTCAGTAAAGAGAAGGGTATCAATAAGTCTGAAATCCCGGAGTAACTCTACTCTCCTTATAACATGACCGGGCTGGGAAGTAGAAATGAGGAGAGCGACTTATTAATTATGGCACAAAGCTCCCCCGCGCCCTAAGTGTATAATGTTATGTTTGGAGGTCAGCGCCGAAACAAGCGCGCAAATTGTGTCTGTAAGAAATCCGGGTAATTAGCGATCCCGCTCCCACATAAAGACGCGGAGACGTATTATTCGGCTGCTCGGGAAAGGCTCTTTTCAGCTTATAATTTGCAGCTTTACAAGTTTCCTGCCTGGTGACTGTGGGACGTCTGGAGTGTAAGTACACAAGAGGGAACCGTACGGTAATTGTATCAAGTAAGCGCTCAGTATTATACCGCACTGAATGGCCCACATGGATTATGGCGCCAGTGTTTTACCAGCCTGGCAGCCGCCACAAAGACGCCGTCTTCTCCGCTCACATTAACCCAACAGCAGAATCTCTCCTTTTTCCTGCTAACAATAGGAACAAATTCTCTGCAAATGGAAAATGAACGCGAGGAAGAGGCGAGAAGGAGCGGGAGACTAATGGATCAAAGATTGGACCGCGCTCCGTTATATATTCGTATTGTGAAGGGGCTGATGAAAGACACCCGGCCGACACATGGAAGTATAATGTCCTATTACACCTGTCCTGTACAAGGATGTATATAGCACCTATCCGGATGT